>QKWP01001336.1:102218-144783 GCA_003550325.1 Gigaspora rosea | reverse complement strand
ATGTTTTTACTTAAAAAAATATATGCTACATATTATGCTAACTACTACTAACTATTATGTTACTGCTACGCCCCATACTAACTACATCAGCAAATTTTATATATAGATATATATCGATTACTAACTGGTCAGATATATATCAATACTAAATACCCCTGCCAATTTCTATTGATTGTGATAGTAATCGATATATATCTGATATAGATAGTAATCGATATATATCTGATAAGATATATATCGATTAATATCTATATCAGATATATATCGCAATTGATAGAAATCGGCAGGGGTATTTAGTATCAATATATATCTATGATAGTTAGTAATCAATATATAACCAATATATTAATAGTGATTATAATTGATACATATCCATGATAGTTAATAATCGATGTATAATTTTTTTTTTTTTTTTAAGGTGAGGCCATGCTTCGAAGATTTTATTATTAAGTATATGTTTGTATATATTATGTGATACAATATTATACTATATTAAGTACAAGAGACTCAGACATTCTTGACTATTTGTGACCTAAACCTACCAGAGCTTTCCATACCCCGTTTTCTGTATAACCTGGATTTTTGGACTACTCCCTATTTTGTTATTTCGCTATTTACTATATTCCTCGCTTCTCTCATATTGCCAATTCTATACTTCCAAGTAGGTGCAAGGGCCTTGCCCAGACGATCGTAACCTCATGGTTACTTCCTAAACCTTGGTGTCCTGAGATTACCCATGCACTGGTGGGGGCACAAGCTAAGCTTTGCCCACTACTCTCAGTAATCTATCGTATATTACTGCAGATATGCTATCTGGATTGGTTAGCAGATACTTTCCTTAAAGGTAGGTAAGCACTGGCTGTGTTGTGTAACTGGCCCGAGTAAGAACCACCCCTATCCTCAGCAAGCTAGCTCTCACCCCTCCTATGTGACACAGCTACTCCCAACTGGATTTCGTAATACATTTCTGTACTACTTCCAACTTCTTGTAGAGCGGTTGGTGTTCTACTATTGGTTAGGCCAGGGAGCTTTATTTCGTACATTGTACTTCCCACCGGGGGTTCATCATTTTGTTCATATCCCCAATTCGCAGATCTACCTCTATAGTAGTAATAATCGATGTATAATCAATATAAAAACAATTAATATTTTGATAATAAAAAATGGGTTTATTATACCCAATTATACAGTACATATAATGAATTTAATTAATTTATATTGCAAAATCGGCTTTATAATTTATTTATTATAATATATATATATACAATAATGTGTTTTTTATTTACACATACATATATTATCAAATAGCAAATACCACCAAGTAAAACTACTTATTCTAACTTCTACTCCTAACCCTAACTAATTATAACTAAACACCCTAACACTAATATTATCCAAGTTACCACAAGAACTTCATCACTTTACCACAAGAACGCCGTATAATCACCACAAGAACATCATTGAATTCTACAAGAACGCCATCACTTTACCACAAGAACGCGAACAAGAATACCGTAAGGATGCTATAATTCACAAGAATGCGTACAAACACACCGTCAATTCACTTCAAAAATGCCCACAACACTTTACTTACCATACATTGAATCACCACAAGAACAGCTATCGAATCACTACAAAAATGCCATTACTTTACCACAAGAACACCTTTACTTCTCCGCAAGAATGTCGTCATTTCACCGCAAGAACGCCATCGTTTTACTGCAAGAATGGTGTCGCTTCACCGCAAGAACAACTTCGAAATACCACAAGAAAACTTCAAATTACTGCAAGAAAACAAAAGTATCAGTTATAATAATAACAAAAAAAAAGAAAAAAAATATACTGAAAAAAAATACTTATCTTTATGTAGATTCAGCAACCTACTTTCTCGCCAATAATAATTCAAAAACGAATGTACTTCCGTTAGGCAGGTGGGAGATCTTTACTCCACGATTCTTCTAATCCGTTTGGAGTCCTAGGGTTTTCCATTAATTAACTTTCGCACTGAATCTTGTTGAGCCGGTTCTATTTTGTTAAGCGGAAAGTACTATATTCTAAAAGAAAAAAAAAATAAATAAATAAATATGAAAAATAAATAACAAGTAAAAAATATAAACCAAAAAAAAAAGTAAATATAAAATGAAAAAAAGGTGTTATTTTATGGCGACCCATCGTCATGGCGACCCATGATCGACCAATAAAAATTGAGCACGTGATCACATGCTCGATTGATCAAAACAATCGAATATAAAATGAAAAAAAAATAAATATAAACGAAAAAAAAAATAAATATATATGTAAAACGAAAAAAAAAATAAATATACAGAACGAAAAAAAAAAATAAATAAAAAAATTCAAATAAAATCGAAATAAAAAAAAGTTTATAAGTACAATATAAAGAAAAAAAAAGATCAAGAAAAAATAAAAAAAAAATCAGATCCGGTACGGTCCGGTACATTACGTATATGAGATACCAGATACTATATTTGATATAGCAATAGTCTATAGCAATTAATATCCATTAATCGCTATATATCGGTTTCAATAAATACAATAGAAATCGATTAATAAATATATAGCGATTTATATTTATTTACTATCTATCGATTATAGATATATATCGATATATAACTAGTTTATCAATATATATCATTAATTTTTAATTGATATATATCGATTAATTGTTATATATCGATATTTACTATATAAAAAATTTCCTGATGTGGTTCTACTTACAACATCAAAAAAAATTAACAAAAATAAAGTTAACCAAGATTTTTATTGCTTATTATGTTCTGATATTATAAAAAATGGTTCGAATAATAGTGATTATTTTGGTATAATACAGTATAACAACTTTAATTAATATTAACCGAATCTAAAATCAACCGAAGCAATACTAGTTAATACACTATAGTAAAATTTAAACAAGTATTAAAACAATGCTTCTAATTATTTATGTTCAATGTATTAGTCGTTTGTGTAATACTATAATAGGTAGAGTAAATACAAAGTTTATACGTATAACAAAATGCTAATAATATTTAACCTTTTATTTTTTTTTCATAGTAAACGTAGGTCGTATAACAGGTGTTATATGCCAATTAGACTCAAATAAACTCATATGATCTACTTGTTATTTGCTAAATTTCCATATCAGGATATTAAAAATTCTTTGATTCTTTTGAGTGTGAAACTACTAGTTCTTCGGGTTCTGATATTACTAAAGCTTCAGCTCTTTTAAAATTCTATTGAATGGAGCACGACATTTTTAAACTTTTGGATCTTTTAAAAATTCTATTTGGCATGAAGCTATAGTAATAGACCTTCAGGATCTTTAAAATTGTTTTGGGCACAACATTTTTAGATCTCAGTTCTTAAGATGAGGTATGACATTTCTAGACCTTCAGTTTTTTTAAATTCTATCAGGCGTGAAACTATAGTAATAGATTTTTTGGATTCTTTAAAATTGTTTTGAACAGAGCACAGGACACATTACTAGATCTCGGTTCTTTTAAGATTCTATTAAATGGATACAACATTTTTAAACTTTGGTTTCTTTTAAAATTCTTTTGGCCGTAAACAGGCATAACATTAATATATCTTTGGTTCTTTTAAAGTTCTATTGAATGGGATACGATATTACTAGATAATTAATAAATCAACTTTTAATCACTATAATTAATTTAATTAACTTTCAAATACAATTTTTCAATTAACTTACCGGAAATTTAATATCAAATCATTCTATTTTAAAAAAAGGTTTATTAATTCAGAATTTTCATTAATAGCAGTAGCGATTAGGGTTCCAAACCGGATTAAAAATCTCTATCTGTGACCTGTCGGGTCAATTATCTTTTCCAACTGGGTACCCAAAACTAAACCTGATTACCCGATTAAAACAGATCACCTGGTTGTAATCGGGTGATCCAGCTATCCGAATAAAACGGATCACCCGGTTATATTCGGATGACCCGGATAATTGATTAGCGAAGTCAAGTCAACAATACAAATTTTAAAGAAATTTTGTATAAAGAAGCATGTCCTCCTATGCCTTATTGACAGGTGACCCATTTATTGACAGGTGACCTGTTTATTGACAGATGATCTGTTTATTGACGGATGACCCGTTTATATATTTAAACTGGTTTGTCAAAAATATGACCCAGATAGTAATTTTTTCGGGTCGGGTTAGGGCGCTGACATTTATTAGCTAATATCCATTTACTATAGGGGCTTACCCCCACCCCCAGGTAAGATCTATAAATAGAATTTTGACCAATCAAATTTAACTAAGGTAAGATTTTTCTTGACCCCCCACCCCCTAAAATATTACCTAATAAATGTCAGTGCCCTTATCAGTTTCACGGTTATCCGGGTCAGAGCTTGGAACCCTAGCAGCGATAACATAAAATTGATATAATTTCAATTCTTACCCATCATTAATATCATAATTCAAAACTTTCGTTTAGATTTGATTAAAAAAAAAATAAATCTGTTATTGGATGCTTTGCACCAATAACAGTCGCATCTGGCAGTGAATTTTTTTGCAATTGCATCTGGGCCCCTTTGGGGCCCAGGTGCTCACGCATAAAATTCACTACCAGATACTTTTTTTATTTGTCATTCAAAATAATCATTCCATGATTCTTCGGATCACGGTATTCTCATTTTTTCTGCCAAATAAAACTGTTACTGATGCTTCGCATCCAATAACTATATGGGGTGATTTCAATAGAAACAGCCCATTTTTACAATTTTTTTGAAAAATGAGTTTTTATTAAATTCATATAAATTTTGACATGATTGACATTTTTCAATTATAAATGAAAGTCGATATCCATAAGTTACCAAGAATTATAAATATATATACCACAAATTGTGCCAAAAAAACTTAAAAAAAAAAAAACTCCTGTTTTGACCAATTTTTATCACCTCTCCCTTTTGCCCTCTCTCCCTTTTTTACCTCTCTCTCCCTTTTACCCCTTTCTTTCTTTTACTCTTCTCTCATTTTTACCTGCCAGATTACTATTAAGCCCAAATTTTTTATTAGCACATTTCAAATATAACATTTATAAAAATTACCCCATTAGCATTCTTTAAAATATACCTATTTTGTCATTTAGCGGGTTTCAAATATAACCTTTTTCTCCAATACCTACTTTTTAAATATAACCTTTTTTGAAAAACGGTCCTCCATTAGCTATTTTTCAACTATAACCTCACATAGATTATTCAGGGTCCTTCCCGGATCAGTCCGAAAATCAAAACAAATGATTTAACTCAATTATCTCAAAATAAAATATATGTAAAAATGGGCTGTTTCTATTGAAATCACCCCATATATTATACTTACTGTAGATATATATTGAATTGAGCCTGATTCGTTTGAGTAAATCTCCATAATATAGCTTTGTAGTATAAGGCTTTTTTGCATTCGATTCTGCAATTGTTTATGCGTTAGTTCTTGAAAGTTTAAAAACAGAGTTGAAAGTAATAAATTACCTGGCTGTCTTTTTCTAAAAGAACTTGGTCATATTCACTGAGAGCAGCGCAAAAAATAATAGAAGTCACAGCTTCGAAACAATGAATCCTGATTTTGAATTGAAAATTTCTCGACTTTGCTCATTTTTTCATTCTGATCTTTGACCTCCTACATCAACCATATTATTTATAGGTTTGGAAAATGAATTATAAAAAAATTAAACGTAAGGATTGTAAATATAGAACATAATATAGTCACATACTGTATGCTTAGTTGACTCGCATTGTTTCAGATATTCTTGTAGTTTTAGTTCATGCCCTAAGAAAATCATCTACATTCGAAATGTAACCCTGAGTCCCGATTCACCTTACCTTATCAAAAAAGGACAAAGTTGATAAATCTATATATTTGGCCAATTAAGGGTGTTCTCAAGCACCTAAAATTAATAGGTCGAAACACAATTTTCAATTAGTGGAAAATAAATTATTTAGTCGAGTTCATTATCGCAATCGAAAAAAAATGGCAGTCTATCTTTTTTATCATAGAGCTGCGTTAATGTGCTAAATTTAATATCTATATTTTGCAAAATGAACTTAGGCAAAATTATCGCAAGGCTTACTTCAATTAATAGTAGTACTTGTGCACGATCTCTATTGAGAGAGATATTTGAGAGCACTCTAAATATACTTACTAAGGTGCGGAATCTATCAAATAATTATCATACAGAATCAATCGCTTCAATGTAGGGTCAGATCATTCTAAGTTTAGAGAATAAAGAAATAAATACAGTATTAACTAAAATTCAAGTTAATTTTTGGACATGGTTAATAAAACAACAATTTTCGAAGCAATAGTCCAAAAAATCCTAAAGTCCTAGAATGCCTTTTTTGCAAACCTTACTTGCATCACTTTGTAGTTAGCAACATGTTCATATTCATGTTTTGCTACGAACTTGATTTTGTTTATCTGTATATCACCATATATAGAATCAATGAATGACTGTAGGCAGTACCTGTTCCACATTGCTCAACTTTTGTGTAGTTGATTTGTAGCAAGTTGTATAGCCACGCATAGTATTGTTAGTCGAAATTGTTTTGAGCTATGTAGAAATATTTCGACTTTCGACATTTAGCATGTCAAAATTCTAAATTAATATCAAAATTCTAAATTAATGTCAAAATACTAAATTAATGTCGAAATGCCTAATAGTGTCGAAATGTTTAAATAGTATCAAAATGTCTAAATAGTATTGAAATTTTAAATTAATGTTAAAATACTAAATTAATGTCGAAATGCCTAAATAGTGTCGAAATGTCTAAATAGTATTGAAATGTCTGAACAGTATCTAAATGTCTAAATAGTATCCGTCTAAATAGTGTTGAAATATCGTCAAATGTCTAAATAGTTAAAATGTCTATATTTGTATTTATACATTTAGTCATACGTATATGTAATATTTATTTCTTCAAGCATTGACATTTATTTAAATTGTTAAGCATTTAGATATTTAATCATAATATATATAGATCAAGCATTTAGATGTTTAGTCATTTAATATTTATTTCATCAAACATTTAGATATTTAGTCATATAATATTTATTTCATCAAGCATTTAGGCATTTAGTCATATAATATTTATTTCATCAAGTATTTAGACATTTAGTCAAATTTAGAATTTCAACATTTTAACAAAAAATAATGTAATGTCGAAATATATTTAGACACTTAAGTATCTAAATATTTAACTAAATGGTATATTTTGACTAACAATACTAGCCATGCGAGTAGTTCAGTCTGTGATTTGCTTATAGTTTATAATAATATCAGCTGGGTGATTTTGAGATGGAAAAAAATTTAATCTAGTAAACTTTTAAATGCATTACAAAATAAAAATCAATATTCATGTAATTTAGTTATTTTTAAAAATTACCGTCTTGATGTAAAATTCAATTGGAATTCTTCGTAATCAACTAATCTGTTGATGTTCCAATAAGTGTTATTGACAAATGCAACTTTAATGTATCTAAAATACCGAACATTGCAAACTACATTCAAAGAGTTTAAGTTTTATATCAAACTCGCCTTATGTCTTTGTGAAAAGAATATTAGAGAATTTATATCAGTAGATAAATTGTTTTAATCAAAACAATTCTTCAGAATTTCTGAGTATTAACTTTGAAAAAAGTGGGTCCAAATACTATCGGTTGGCGAAGTATTACTATGTCGCTAGGATTAATAAAAAAGCTGTTAAGTTTGAAGCAAAAAAAAAATTTATAATAATTATTATACTATATTATAGTATTACTTGCCTGAATTTGCTCTCTAATAAAATTTTTAGAGATATTTGAACTATACTGATCTTTTTTTCCAAAAGACGTTAAAAGAGTTAAAGAGCACTATAATATATTTTAAAAAAATTTTATTATGTGAAACTACAAGTTGCCAATTGACGAAATAGTTTTTCATAGTAAAGGTTACTTTAAAAATTTTTTTTATGTGTAACTCAGTGATCTTCAAACCAATCAAATCGATTGTCTACCATGCTGGCCCACATTATATTAAGGCCTTAAAAAATTAGGTAAGTGTTGGCCTGCATTATAAAATTAGAGTTAGAGTTGGTCCATATTATAAAATTAGGTTAGCATACCTACTAGATTAGGTTATCAAAAAAGATTTGTGTAATATTATATGACATTAATGGCGTGGATAACTGTAAATCTACTAACAAAGGTGAGTTTTTATTGGTGCAACATAAAAATAGCCCAAAGTTACACAAAATTGTGAAACTCTGGCCCGCATTATGTTAAGGCCTTAATGCATTATGAAATTAGTGTTAGAATTGGCCCCGTATTATAAAATTAGATTAGCAGGCCTACTAGATTAGATTACGAAAATAAGATTTGTATAACATTATATGATATTAATAGTGTAAAAATTTTTATTGGTGCAATATTAAAAAGTTCAAAGTTATACAAAAATTGTGAAAAATCTTGTTTATATAGTATTAATTTACAAAAAAAAGAGGTGTTTTTATTGGTGCAACATATATTACTATGGTGCAAATAGAAAAGGTTGATTGATAATCTAATATTACACAAAATCCATAGTGCAAATAGCAAAAACCATGTTGTAAATAGCAGTACCCTATTAAAAATTATTATTAAAGATATTATAAACTTTAATATTAAATAACTCTTAAACTAGTGATCCGTTTTGGATGATTTTACTACCAAAATACTCATCTCAATAAGACAATTTTAATAAATCTAAAATTATTAAATTCTGATTATGGGATCCAGAAATCATTATAGATTTGTATTATTTTTAATAAATTATATTAAAATAATACAAATCTATAATGATTCCTGTATCCCATAATCAGAATTTAATAATTTTAGGATTATTAGAATCAGCTCATTGAGATTAGCATTTTGGTAGTAAAATCATCCAAAACAGATCACTGTTTCAAGAGTTATTTAATATTAAAGTTTATAATATCTTTAATTATATACGAAAATAATATAATTAAAGCAGACAAATCTATTATGATCTTGGGATCCTGTGATTGGATTTCGATGATTTTAGGCTCTTTGGAATTACTTATTGAAATGAACATTTTGGTAGTAAAATCATCCAAACGGATCACTGGTTCAAAAGTTATTTAATGTTAAATTTTAAAAATTTTTAAAAATTTTAATAATTTTAGCTAATCAAAAGTTATCTGCTATTAGGGCCTGATAATTTTCTGACCCTCTTCCCTATCCTAAAAATCAGATGATAAATGGTGCTCCCCTAAAGTAATGGATATTGCATAACTTCATTATTATAAACAAACTATTTAAAACTATCTATTATATAAATTTTATACAAATTGGTCAAAATCTTAAAAAATTTATCAGAAGCATTTTTTTATTTACTATATAAAATTCTAATATACTACATAGATTATATAAAAATGATCTATGTTCACCACTTGTTCACCCTACCCTTAAAGCGGAGCAGATTACGTCATAATTAACCAATCAAATTGTTAAAATTTGATAATCCTGGATCAGCTTGACAAAGTAAAACAAGCAAAAAAAAGAGAAATATACAAAAAATAGAAAAAACTGTAAAGGGCTTCCAGAAATCAGCTGATTTTTTTTACTATGAGCCTACCCCACCCCTACCTCACCCACCCTACCTGATACCCAATTAGCCAATCAGATTTTACAATTATTAAAAAGTTAAATATAATATTTAATAGTAAATAACTTTTGATCTACTGGGGCAATTTCGATAATTTAACTACCAAAATGATCCTAGAGGATTCTAGCAAACCCAAAATTATTAAAATCTAATCACTGGTTCCTAAGATCAGAATAGTTTGTGTTACTATAGAAGTTTTATAATTTATTAAAAAATTATAAACTATTTATAGTAACACAAATTTATTCCGATCTCTAGATCCTGTGATTAGATTTTTATAATTTTGGGCTTGCTAGAATCCCCTCATTGAGCTAATCATTTTGGTAGTTAAATCATTGAAATTGGCCCAGTAGATCAAAAGTTATTAACAATCGACAATTGTTAATAACTTTTGATCTACTGGGCCAATTTCAATGATTAAACTACCAAAATGATCACCTCAATGAGAGGATTTTAGCAAGCCCAAAATCATTAAAATCTAATTACTGAATCCTAAGATCGGAATAGATTTGTGTTACTATAGAAGCTTTATAATTTATTAAAGAATTATAAACTATTTATAGAACACAAATTTATTCTAATCTCTGGATCCTGTGATTGGATTTTTGCGATTTTAGGCTTTTTAGAATCCTCTTATTGATCTGATCATTTTGGTAGTTGAATCATTGAAATTGGCCCAGTAGATCAAAAGTTATTAACAATTGAAAATTACTTTTCAATTGTTAATAACTTTTAATCTACTGGGCCAATTTCGATAATTTAACTACCAAAATAATTAGCTCAATGAGAGAATTCTAGAAAGCCCAAAAACATAAAATCCAATCACATGATTTAGAGATCGGAATTAGGGTGTCCAGGATTATGCGATGGGCGATAAGGTGAATTATGCGATGCGATCAGGTCAATTATGTGATGCCTGCGAAATTATGTGAAATAATTAGATAGGATGCGATTTTTAATCCCATATTTAATACTATTATTTAAATTTAAAAAATTCAACATTCTAATTAAATTTTCTGATAAAGCATGTCTATTATCTGCCAAAATTCGCTTATAAGCTAAAAAGTTACGTTCAATATCCACTCCTGAAACTGGAAAATATAAATTAATGCAACCTTGCTAATATTTGGTACGGAGTTTTTTTTTATAATTAGAAGATTCCAAGTGTTTATCGATTACAGATTTTTTTTCATAATCAATAATGGCTTGACAAAACTGACAAAAAAGTTTTCCTCCATCTGCATAAAAGTGATCCTTATTTGTATGCTTTTTATAAAGCCATTCTGTGGCCATAACTATATTGTTCTTTTTTGATTAAACTTGCTACTTGTTACTAAACAAGCCAGAACTGCAAAAAAATTTTTTTAATAAAATCTGAATATCCAAGTATCGCTTTTTTTTGTTTTTTTTTCTTATTTTAACCCCTTGACGTCTAACATCAATGGACATTATAAAACAATATTTAAGAGGTATCACTTTATTTATCTTATCATTATTACTTGCTCTATTTAGCAATTCATTATGCTTACAATGTAAAATAATGTACTGCGAATAATGCTACTATTTATAATATTGATCCACCAATCATATAACAAGGATGCTTTTTTTTTGCCCGATTATGCGAAGCATCCACGATGCGAAAATTTTGTAAATTATGTGCATATTATGCTTTCGCATAATCCTGGACACCCTAATCAGAATAAATTTGTGTTACTATAAATAAGGTTATTAGTGATTATATAAGTTGTGATTATATAGGAGGTGACTATAGAAGAGTATGATTGTATATTAATTACCCGGAATTATATTTAATTATACTTGAATTATATTTAATTTTGTCCGGATTATATTTAATTTTTGCTTAATTTATATTCTAATTTTGCTACGGAATTAACTTTTGACTGCATTTTTGCCCGAAATTATACATAATAATGATTTTAATTTTGCCTATAATATACTTAATTTTTTGCTTGAAATTTTACTTAATTTTGCTTGAAATTATATTTTAATTTTTCCTAATTTATAATATAATTTTATCTAAAATTATACAGTTAATCCTTTTCTTCTAATATCAATTCTTGCAACCTTTTACTCAGGCATACAAATTCTTTTGTAAATAGTTTTTATGGATTCTGATTGGTTAATTCATTATTGCGCCTAAAAATTATAATTTCCTGCTTTGGAACTTTTGACCCGGCCGGGTTATGAATAGAGATGCTGGTGAATTTCACTAATAATGGTGAAATTTCAATTTTATTTCACCAGTTTGTAAAGCCTTATATACGTCAATTTAATTTTTACTGTATAAAATAAAATTCTTAAGATAATACATTGGCTCAACTCTCTCGCATAATTTTTAATTTGCAACCAGTTAGTACATAATAAATTCTGTAAATTATTAAATAAAATACCGCACCCCGATTTTTTTATTATATGTGCATATGTATCGGGAAAGTATTTTAATAGTTTTTAAGCGCATCCAGGGTATTACCCTTTAATAACAACCCGAGTAGTATTATAGCAATTTGAACTTTACATCAAATTTTTTACAATTAAAAAAAAAAAAAAAAACTATTTCAACGACTAGAAAAATTTTATCTTTACAATTAGTAAAGTTAAAATTTAAATCATTAGAACGAAACTCTTGAGTAACTATTATGCCGAGTTGCTTGCGGAATGAATAAGGAGTAAATAGGGATCGAGATCGAGATCTGTTGAGCGAATTGGTCTGGTCTTAATATTTTCATTGTCGATTTCGTTTATTTTAACAGTTAATTTAACCGTCACCATCACCATTACTGTCACTGTCATCATTATCGACACCATCACCTTTATTGCTTTCTTGGTAACATTTGTTTCATTATTCTTGTAAAATAAAAAGTTAATTGTATAAATAAATGTAAAATAGATATATTAGTATCAGGTGGTACTACAACTTTTGCAATTTTGATTCGTTGTTCATTCTGTAAGCGGTACATATTATATGCCTCAACTGGCTTTTTAATATTATTAACAGCTTGAACATCCACACCAGCGTTCATTAAGTTTGTGTTTACGGAATGAGTGAATAACGATTTTTTGACTAGTGCAGTTGGTATCCGTAATGGAGCAAATTTCCTTCATAAAACCAGGTAATTTATCACGACCTACGTCCAAAAAAAAAAATATATATATATATGTAATATCATAAGCATTAAGCGGGTGAAGAAAAAATTCTTCATCTGAATAGGAGGTCATTTTGATAGTGAAAATAATCACCTTGACGCGTTTTGTCGTGAATTTGTTACCAAATCGAACCCACCATAATCACGTAGAGCCAAATCCTTAAACTTAACTTTATTTTATAATAAGAACTAGGTCTAAAACCCACTGCCTTGCAGCGGATTCTCAAATTTATTTTCTCAAATCTAATATTTATTATTAAATTTTAATAAAAAAAATATATTATACTCTTCTACTCTATACATAATTGTCATAATCAAATAATTAAACTATTATTTTATGTCTATATTTTTTGATGACTGGCTAGCATAAGTTTAATGTCATTTGAGAACAATTTTTTTATAAAATTTAATTATTAAAAATTTCTTTATAAACAATATTTTGGGTATAAAGATTATTTTCTTTCATTAGATCTTACATAATTTACTAAAATTTTTATAGTTTCACATGAAGTTACTCTAAAAAGAGTTATATAAAGTTGTCCATGTGAAAAAACAGATTTGTCTCAGTGATGCATCCGATCCAAAAGAAACACTCTATATAAAAGCCCCGGAGGTTATCTTGTGAAAGTTGGGAATGATTAAAAATTAATTTCATTTCTTTACCAGTTAATGAATCCGATTCTTGATATGAAGTTGATTTTTCCAACTCCTTCATAAGATTATGAAGAAATTTCACGAAATTCCTTAAACCCGAAATCCATATGAATATTAACAGGTTGATGCTTGAATGTAGTTTGTAAATAATGGTTTATTGCATTTATTCCAATATACAAGGACTCTGAAGATTGTTTTTTGTCTTCATTTGGATTATAAATTCGGAAAGAAGGTCCGCTATAGTTATTTTATCTTCAAAAGTGTCAGTATATGTCCTCCAAATAAAGAAATCACAGCTGGTAGTTGAACGAGAATCATAGATGCTATAGAATTCATCTAAAGCTTGATTAATTGATTTGAATGATGACTGTGATGATTTTTGAATTTCGTACAGTTTTTTGAAGAAAGGTTGAAATCCGGTTGAACGTCATTAATGTAATTTTTAAACCGGTTCGGTTAGCCCACGTTAAAGTACTCTTTTGGTTATTTCAGGTACTGCCGCGGTACTATAGAGTCCATAAGTTGGTTCGTCGATCTTCCCTTTTCGAATTCGTTCGCTTTCCCACCTTCTCAACTTTACTTGTCCTCATGTGCCCCTTCCTCGCGCATAAGAGTCGTGACCAACCTATTTATACTTACAGTCACGTTCTTATTCGAATACGTAGGTATAGATTATAATTTCGTTTTTCTTTCTTTTTTTTTTTTTTTCGAACGACCAAGACTAACTTTTTCTTCTTTTGTACGTTCCTTATATACTTGATGACGGACCGTTAATTAATTATACTGTTATCGTATTACATAATTCGTGACTTGATTCTTGATTGATTAAACCCGGCGATTATTTACCCGTGGCTCGATCCACGGCACACGTGATCGGGAGTCCCGACCTTTCATCATTATTCATATCTCGAGGCCAATTTCTGCCGTAGAACCGATTGTGGCAGTGACAGGTACGGCCTTTTTTTATATATTGTTGAAGTACTTTCCTCTGATAGTTTTTCAAATTTTTTTACGAATTTTAGGTGGGTTGAATTAAAATCAGATGCTTTGATGAAAGAATGTTTCATTTTTTTCTTTGTTTTTTTTTTTTTAGTACGTATATATTCGAAAGAAAGATATTTGAATTACTAATTAATTTATGATCATTTTATATAAAGATTTATTATGTATGAACTAATGACGTGTTTTATTATGTGAGAGGTCAGGGTATTATCCTCAGATAGTGATAACGGAAATACTGATCGGTCGCGTAATCGGCCGGTCATGTATTTCCGTTATCTCTGTCTGGGATCAATTCACTAATTACAAAGTGACCCAAGATATTATTATTACTAAAATATGAAAGTGAATAGATCATCTATTTCTTATGATCCGGGTAATATTATATGAGCAAGTTAGAAATAATATCGATGATATATTTTAATTTGAATTGTAATTTATAATCATATCTCAGGCAGGCCATTTGGCATTAAAAAATTTTTTTTTTATAATAGATCATTAATTTAAAGAATTTTTTTTTTTTATTATATTAAGGCAAATAATTAGAGTTTTTAAGTGTGTGTGCAATTAACCGCCCACCCTTTGTACAATTATTTTCTAAAATTATTCTAATAATAATAATAATAATATAAACATAATAAGTTTTATCCATCTAAATGTCCTTTATATGAAGATGAACAGCGCTCTCACACGGTGCACCTTTGTTATTAATATACAAATAAACAGGACCCGGGGGCATCATATTTCCATTTGGTGGCATTACTACTTGCATTGTAAATCCATTATCTTTAGAAGTAACATTTTGAACTTGACAAGTTACATATCGTTGAGACATATGTACAGAATGTGTAATGAATCCATAATGTACTATCGCAGCTGTGAATTCTGGTTGATTATCAGTAATATCAACGGTAACTTCCATAATATTATTATAAAATACTTCTATAGGACCTTGATTTATTTTTTCAGAACCATTCACGGATTTTATATTGGCTCGTGCTTGGTTTAATGAAAGATATGGTGGACTGAAAAGTTCAATTCTAAAACTATTTTATACAAATAATAAAAGATATTAAAATACTGTATGTCAAAAATAAATATATGTATATAAAAATGGTAAACTTACTCAGTGGGGAATTTGACTCCTTCTAAAATAATTGATGATTGTGGACTACTACCAGTGATGAAAACTTTACCATTTGGTATTAAGGTAGCTACCGAATGATAGAGTCTAGGTATCTGTTTCAACAAAAATGAAAATTAAAATTGGAGGAAAAAAAAAATATATATATATATATAAAATGTAACTTATTAAATCAAGGCATACCGTTGAAGGATCGAGTTTTTGAAATCTATTTCCCTTAGGCTGTTGATCATCATATAATAATGGAGTGAAAACTGGGTTATCAGCTTTTACTTCTTGATTTTTTTTAGCACCTAAAAAAAAAAAGTAACATATAAAATTAATATCTAATAGTCCAAGTGTTATAATAAGTAAATAAAGAGAAATAAACTTACTATAACCGGCAGTTCCAATACCGGCACCATTTAAGAACATAATTTTCCCATCAGCTAAAATCACACCATCAGGCATGACTCTTGGTAATCCACCGAAATCTTCAGTTACCCATTCAGCCTTATCCAAATCAGATAAATCAATTCTACCACAAGTATTTGAAGCAGGATTTTTTATATCATTTTTATCATTACCACCACAAATTAATACTTGAGGTCTATAATTATCATCATGACGTAATGGTAACATTACCGAGCTACCAGTTAGAGGATAATTACGAGGAGGACCTTCAAGACGAGGAAGTTTTTTTATAATTTCACCGGAATTCCAATCGAAGATTATACTATCTGTGTTGGCAAAAACGAATAAAAAGGTTTGATTTTTAAGACCAGGCATTAAGTGTACTATTGGGTAGAGATTGAATGGCAATGTGTCAACTAAGAATGGAAAAGATTTAGGCTTTGGATCGTCTCTTGGGATAAATTCATATGTTGGATTATTGCTCCCCTTAGAATTGACAGCTATGGACTTCTTGGATCCACCAATGACGATTAGCCTTCCATCCGAAAGTCTTGAAGTACATAAAAAAAAAAAAAAAAAAAAGTAAAGTTATTATCATATTAATATATTATCATATTAGATATTATAATATAAAGGTGAGTTAGTCATGGCAGAAAAAGCCGCAGTCTCGTGATCGTCGACCATTTCCAATCCATTTGATAGTAATTAATATCTTTATATATCTCGAAAACTTAACGATCACTATATTGATATTGATTTAATATAACGTAAATGCTATATTAATTTCGGATGATCAAATGGGTCGGAAATGGTCGACGATCACGAGACCGCGACATTTTTCTGCCATGACTAACTCACCTTATTTATTAATACTAGATATGATATTATCTTTACAAAAATGCTAATTAAAAAAAATTATTGTACATACGATGTGGTAGTAGAATACCATCGATGAGTCAACATGCCAGTTAAATTTTCACGCCATTCACATGTACCATCTTGACAAGGTTCAAGAAATCGAATACTTGTGAATCCAGCTTTATATTTTTCATCCTATATTAAAATAAATAAGAAATAAGAAAAATAATCGAGATATAAAAATATATATAAATTTATATAATAATATAAATAATTACCTTAATTTCTTCCGCACCACCAGTACTAACCAAAGTACCATTACCCATGAATCCGCCCGAGGAACAAAAAGTGTTAGAGTGTAAAGTTAAGTAACGCTTTGAACCGTCAGTTAAATCATATTCAAGTGTGCTGACCGGACGACCATCAGGTAAAAACATTGTATTATTTTGAACTATTGAAATATTATTATTAAATAAGTAAAAAAAAAATAATAATAATAAATTTTTATTACTTTTTTTTATTTATTTATAATTACCTTTGTCTATAATGACAATTTTGTTTGGAGCAGTAACGACAATGTGCATAGCAGCTATTCCAGAAGTTCTGTAATTAAAAGATTTAAAATTAACAGAATTAATGATTTATTTTGAAAAATCAATATAATATCGATAAATAAATGTTATAGCAAGCTTACTGATTAAGAATTTCATAACTCGTGGCTATTTAAAAAAATTATAATAAGAATTAATAAATAAAAAAAAGATCGCAGATTATAAAAGAACTAGATATTCTTGGGATGCTTACATCTTTTCCTTGGTAAGCTTGAAACATTTTGGAATAAAACAGCCAATAAAATCAATATTGAAACTGTGGGAATTGAGAAATTTGATCGTTTCATATTTTTTATAACTATAACTTTTTTAGTATATATGTATCTTAAAGGAAAGTATGATGGTAAAAACTTATTTTTTTTAATGAATCCTTTTTATCAAAAAAAGGATTCAATGGTAAAGATAGAAAGAAAAATTAGAATTCGAAAATAATTGAAAGAAAACGAGAGAAATATCAAATTCTCCGTTTATTTTTATAGAAGAAAAGAACACTTAACAAAGTGTTTATTCCTCTTAAAAACTCTAAATTATAAAACAGAACCATTTTGTGTAGGATATCCTGATATTTATACAAAATTTATCGCGATTTTTGGATAATAACTATTTTTTTTAATAACACAAAGATGAAACGCATTTATGAAGAGATTAAAGATAAAATATCTATTAATTGCATACAATATATTGTCTTTATTTATGAAACTAAAAATTAATTAAAGGTTACACAGTCTCTATAAGGCTAATTTCAATACATATATATGTTATAATTCGGTTTTACTACCAAAAAGGTAATCAAGGAATTTTAACAGCAGGAAATTTTCATCCAATAAAAATAGAACAAAGGATTGTCAAAAGTAACAAACAATTTAAAAGAGGATATGTATTTAACGTTTTAATCTATTCACTAGCATGTAATTCTCCAATCGGAAATCTTTTTTTTTTTTCCTGCTAAGTCGAATGATTGGCCATTAATTTATTGATTACAAATTTTTGTCATATTATCACTATGCATTTTCAAATTTTATTGGAATAAATAATATATTCTCGTTCGATTGTGATAATTTGGAAGTTTAGACTTAATCACATTGGTACATTTGCATATTCTCCTTGTAAATTGATATGATGCCATATCTATTGTTATTGGTCGACGAGTATCCTGAAAAACTTGGGAGCGTTATCTGTATATCCACTGTAGCTCTTTGATGTAATTTATATTTTGTGTAATAAATTTATTTTACGAGACTTCCTATGTGTATAATAAGAATTTGTACGGCTACGTACAGTACTGTACAAGTGCCCGTCTTTTAATGTGTAGTACAATGTATAAAAACAGGAAAATCTGCTGAAAGATGACTATACTTTATGACGAGACCATCGATATTACAATATTCGTTTACATCTTTACATATTTATATTAGTAATATATAAAATGCTTTTCTATTGGTCTGTACAATACGTCTAGGTCCAAAGTAGAGAAGCACTACTTGAATGTGTGCCAGGTTTATGGCGCAGCAAAAATTCTTTAAAGTCGTTTATGCTAGGGTTAGGGTCAGGAACTGGATCAGGATCAGGAGTTAGAGGGGTCATTCAATATAGTAAAATTGTCCAACGAAACCTTTTTGTTAGAACACTAAAGGTGGTTCATAAGCTTGTTTTTGAGAAATAAGCGACTTTTTTTGACAAAACGGATCTTAAAGTCTAATTCGTAGTTCAGGAAGTCTGCGCAGTGCAGTAGAGAATTATTTTTGATAATATTGTATTTAACATACGATATTAACATACAATATTTAACATAGTGCTGCCAAGGGAAAAAGGCCGTTCGGACTTCCAATTATATTTGCGTAAGGTTAGCCGTCTATGGAAAATTTATCCGAACGTCCTTTTTCCCTTGGCAGTACTCAATTAACATACGATATTAACGATATTAAGCTTAATTTGTTATATTTCAGGTTAACAAGTCCAATAAATCAATGGACTTAATAGTATCACCAGAACTTTTAGAAAGTTTCACTGACTCTAAAATTTCAATGAAAGCAAAAATTGACAACATTATGTTAAACCAATAATATTTTATTTCTGTCCCGCGACTAAATCGTACTGATAACATTCTTATTAAGTTTCGTAGAAAATCAATAATAATAAACCTATTTTGGATATTAATCGATTATTAAATATGTAACCTTAAAACTAGCAAGTATCAATATGATATCGTGTTGATTTAACTCCCTCTATGAAAATATTCTCCCTACTTTAAATTGTCTTAAAATTTATGAACTTTCTTAGAAAGTATATTATTTTTAACATATGGATTTCAGCATCATCTATTTTTAGCATCATTCATGACATATTATTAAATATTGTAGTATTTCAAGTTGAACCAAAAAATACAATTGAAGACTGCTTTAATTGAAAGATATACAGATATACCTCCAGATGATCATGTTATAGTCCAGACAATTACCTTAGTTTGAATAATCAAGTGCTCTCAAGCAACTCTCTCAATGTGATTGGTTAGTTATAGAGATCGTGCACAAATATAACGATTAATTGAAGTAAGTAATCTTGCCAAATATTCATGTTACGAAATACTGTTATTAAATTTTAGCAATTCTATGATAAAAAAAGATGACCTCTGACTATCTTTTTTTTTCATCACGATAATAAACAAGCTTGATCGAATAAATTATTTTCCATTCATTAAAAATTGTGACCGACCTATTTTTAGGTGCTTGAGAGCACCCTAAGAGATGGTCAAAATGCAGACATGATCGCACCTGATGACCATCTATAATCAAGACTATTCAATGTTAATCTTGATGTTAATCTTATTTAATTCATCCGATTTGTAAAAGCAAAAATAAAAATAAAAATAAAATCATATCAAGCTTGGGCCAATAATAAACATTGAATTTATATAAAGAAATTACGATACAGCTCACTCATATACTACTATGGAGTAACTGTCTATCAAGTGATCCCAGAACCGATCGGATTGTTTAATTGGAGGGTTCGGATTACAGTAAGAGAGAACCTTTCGAAGATTTCGATCTGATAAGTTGTTTAGACGAAGATTACATATCTACGTTAACGGTAATAACGGTAATTACGGTAATCAAGTTATTAACCATTTATATTCATAAAGATAGTTATTATTATCAACTAAATTAATATGAAGTAATGAAAAAACATGAGGTATCTTAGAAGTCATTGGTCCAGTTGTTACCAATGTTGGATGATGACTTTAAATTGCCTATACGACCTTTATGACTTGTCATAGATCGTTGATATATAAAAAACATATTAAAAAATGGTATGACTCGAGTCATCGGTTAAGTGCTTGTGCTACATATAAAAGATGATAATCATGAACATATACAGTAATAGGGATTGGTCACGGGTAGAAATTATTTTTATATAACCACCTGAGATATATAATAATTTTTGCGGCTGAAGCTGGAAATTAGGGTCATTAATTTAAAAATATAAATCCTACCGAAACCCACTTATACTCTTTTATTTTAAAGTTAACCCTAAACACTAACCTAAAAAAAAAAAAAAAAACTAAAAAAAAGTCCTTAACCATATAATCCTCGACATCTGTTAAAATTTTATTTTGGATCCGAAATATTCCGGATTGGCACATTGTCATATGTAAGAATTCAGTACCATGCCAAACTACCTTAATGCCGGCTAAACAGTTAAAGATTGAATGGTCAAAGTAGTTCCAACCTTATATATAATCATATAATACGCAACTTTGTACACATTTTCGCCATGCTAACTATTGTAAAGATTATAATTGTTTATTTATTGTTAAATCGATTTTTCTCAATTTAAAATATTCATGAATGAGTTCACTCGATGGAAAAAACATATAAAATAGCTAAGGCTAATTGGACTTGAGGTTAAGGCTAATTGATAAAGGCCACAGAATATCTAGTTGGAATAGATTAAGTACATAAATTGCAAATATAAAATATTAATTTGTGCTTCAAATTTAAACCAACAAGTTCTCAAATTATTTTTGGGTTTGGGTCAAATTCAGACAAACAAAATCCTGACAGTCAAAACCCCGACAAGTTAATCCGCATAAAGCTAATGTTAGCTATATAGTTCTGGGTTGGATTTTGTTTGTCGGGATTATGTTTGTCGAGATTTTGACCCAAAATCGATTTGATTAAACGATTAACCGATTTGGATATTTTTAAATTTGGTATAATTTTTGTGGAATCAGATATTATCATTATAAAATCATAACGCGCCAATGACTTCAAATTTAAAAGTTAATCGTATTGTTGAAATTACTACTGTTTACTGTTCCATCTTCCATCGACGTATATATGATTCGTACTTATTTTTGATATGCTGCTCTCAAAAAAGCGTGATTTTCACATTTTTGTGTGCCACCTCAGATAAGGATCATAATTTCACCTGAAGTGGCACATGCCAAGAAATATTATCAGGGGTTAACTGTAATTCAGGCTCCTGAAATAGTAAGTGGCAATTTTCATATACCCCATCCCTTTTTTGAATTACAATGAAATATAAAAAAAACTTGTAAACGTTTTTAATGATGACTAGCCATTCTAGTTGTAATTTAATTATCTGTATAACAAAAAAAGGTACCAACGCTAATACGTACTAAACTGATCTCGTGATCATATTATTTCCGTGAAATGAAAATTTACATGCATTCTCTTGGCAGCTTTTCATCTAAACTTGAAACCTACAAATTTAAGCAATAATAATAATAATTAATGCATTAGAATTATGATTATATAATGGTTTTTTTTTTTTGCGCAAAATAATAATTATATGGAATTGGCGTTATATTGGTTATTCGCTTACGAATTTTGGTTAATTTCTTATCAGACAAATGAATTTTCTAAATACATTACATACACTTATAATATTTTTTGAAAACACAATTGGCTTTTTTTGTATTGTTTCACATACTAAAATGTGATTATACAGTATATTGCTAACTACCGTATACAAGATCCCCCAAAATAGATCCATCATTATGAATTAGATTCGGCTGCGAACCATTGAATCTTTATCATTTAAATGCAGGTTTTTTTATAATAGCAGACTGCCTATTATAAACAAAATGTAATACACTATAGATTTTTTTTTTTTTTCATAAAATAACCTCTCAGCGTGTACTAGACCGGGTTTAAAAATTGTTAAATAAATTTGGTCTTGTATACCTCATTTATGGTAATTAGAATTTATGTTACAAGATCATAATCTAATAATATGACCCGAATACTCGAATACAAATTACTACTTGAATGAAAACGTGTTTATTACAAAAATTATATAGAAATAACAAATTTATTATAAATTAAACTAGCTCTTAAGCCGGGGCATTGCTCCGGAATGAGTTATCTTAGTTTTTAGTTTTATTAGCTCTCAGAGCCTGGGCGTTGCTCTGAACATGGGGTTTTTTTATTTTAGTTTTAGTTTATCTAGTCTTAGAGCCTAGGTATTGCCTCTAGTATGAAGGTTTAAAAAAATTTTTTTTTTTAACTCTTAGGCCTAAGTACTCAGAAACTTTCAAATTTTATTCCAAATATTGGCCTGAGTTTAAGCTTGGTTTGGGTTTAAATAAATCTAACCTGGGTTCAAATAGACTTGATTTGATTTTAAATAAATCTCAACTAAACCTGGCTTGGGTTTATTTTTTTTTTTTAAATAAACTTTAGCAATCCTATCTTTATTACATATAGATTAAGTACTACTACAAAGTACACAAAGACCAACTGCTATTAATAACTGCTATTAATTCTTCATATTTATAATAAAGACTAATACAGTTATTAAAGTACCTATATGTGATTTGCTACAACAACTATTTTCTTTATAGAAGGTTCTTCAACTACCGTAAACTGCCATATAAAAGACCCGGGTCTGTTATATTTTCTCAATTTTAAAGTAGAACCGTGGATCTATTGTACGGATAGGGGGTCCAGTACCGGTCAATATAAATATAGCAAGTAATACGAATTACATTTTATTTACAAGCTATCCGAATGTTTATCCAATCATTTTAGATCCTATAGTATACCCGGGTCTTTTATCTTTTACAAAAATCTCAACCTATATTGTAGACCCGGGGATGATACATGGTGGGTCTACTATCATGGGGGATCTTTTATATGACAGTTTACGGTAACTAAAAATCACTTATAGCTTATTGATTGGCAGTTGTTAGCCTTGTCAATATTGCTAATTTTTTTTAATATTGTTTATCAAGTCTCTAGAATAAGGTGCATTTAGATCCATATTTATACAAACAAAAAGGTATTTATGAAAATTAAACTAAAAAAAGGTAGCAATACAAAACCTAAGCAAAATTCAAAAATATAATAATATAAAATAAAAAAAAAAGATAAGAAAGACAAAAAAAAAAANTAGTGTCAGGACTATAGTAAAAAATTGAGTTAAAAATGCAATTAAAATAAAAAAAAAAGATAAGAAAGACAAAAAAAAAAAGAAAAAAATTAACATAGTTTGTAAAAACTAATTTAAAAATTACATAAACTATATAAAGTATTCTATTTATCAAAGTACTATATCTATATATAAAATAACCGATAATATAAAATGCGCCTATGGTATTTTACACCACAGGGAAATTAGGTTTGCAAATCCATGTAACAAAAACAAAAAATAAATTTTCATTACCTTAAGATTAGGGTGAGGCCTGGGATTTTATCAAGGCATTAGTATATACAAAATTTAGCAATGAATTTTTTTTATTAGAGTGGTTTCATAAGCAAACTTTTGAGATATAAATGTTTTTTTAAAAAATAAACAAAAAAACTAAAATTGTATATTATACCTGATCTTAAATTTTGATTGGCTATTCTAATGGTTTCATGTAACATGGTGTAAAACACCATAGGTACATTTTAGTAAACCTGTAAAATAATATTAAAAAGAAAATTATATCTAAAGTAAAATAAAATTGCTGTATTACAAAGATTTCTAATTAATTTCATAAAGATTTTTAATATTTAGGGTGTTTCCTATTAAAAGGGCCCATTTTTACAATTTTTCAAAAACTAAGTTTTTATTAGAGCTATGTAAATTTGATATAATTGATATTTTTTAATTATAAATAAAAGTTGATTTGCATAATGAAAAATAGAAATAATGTAAAAGAAATATATTATACAAGTTGTTTAAGCCCAAGCACATTACAAGACATTTAGCTAATCAAAATCATAAAATTTGAGTAATTCTGAATTAGTCTAAAAATTAAAACAAAAAGTTAAACTTAATTATTTCAAAATAAGATGAATATAAAAATGTGCTCTTTTAACAAAAAACACTTTATATAGTTCTAATAGCTTTAACTTTCTATAAATAATAGCTTTACAAAAAAATGCTACTCTTTTATTAAAAATTTATAAAATATAAAACTAATTCACAAGATAAGCTCTTTTTGTTTTTAAGAACAAAACTTGTGGTTTAAATTTAAATTATAGAGCAGCCTTTTAAACTTTGTCTATTTTATTAAGAATTTATAAAAAAGTAAAACATATATTTTTTTTTTAACCAATCAAATTGCTTTATACAGACCATGTGTTATATTAAATTTTATAGATTTATTAGTATCAGAGCTAACTGAACAAAAAATTATTTATTTTTAGAACATTCTCATATTTTAGATCTACTTTTAGTTTATTCTAGTCTAGAATTATACTATATTTGGTTATTGTAAATTGCACTTTATATAGTAATGATATTCATTAAATTTTTCTGAATTTTTTTTTCAGATTATTTCATATGCTACAAAAAAATTGCCTAATATTTAAATTTTTAAAACAAAAACAATTGAATCTAAGATTGGCTATTAAGTAAAAAAATTTTTTTATTTCTGCTTTATTTTTTTAAATCAATTTTTGTAACATTGGAATATTATTTCGTTATCTGTCTAAATATTTAACTACTATGAGTAAAAGAACAATATAACATTGGTTTAGGCCACAGATAAGTACTAGGTCTACTTTTGTTTATCTATCTATATGTCTAAGTTCTTTTTCTTAGCATTAGATTAAATTATAAAGGTTTTTCCAATTGTAAAAAGTTTCCATTAAATTTAATAAAGATAAGAGCAAGGTCTCACCATTAACATCAAAAAAAAAAGATCAATATAACAACTTTATGATATGCGCAATAAATTAAAATTAACAATCAAATAGTGCACAAAGAATCAAATAAAGTGTATATAAAACTTAAATAGTATACAAAAATGTACAATTATTATTCTAAATGAGAATTTTTCTTGTTTAGAATACTTGTATATATTTTAAAAATTTATAACATTTAATAAATTTTTTATTTATATTAATTAATTGTAAGTATTTTAAAAATTTATACATAATTAACAAATTTTTTATTTGTATTGTTTATATTTAATTTTTTATTAACAACAAACCCAGGCTTATAGCCTGGAAACCAAAGCTGGTATACCAAGTACTAGCTTTGGTTTAAAAAAAAGTAAGATACCCTGTGAGATGTTAAGTTGTACTTGGTTATTTGTTTAATTAATTTAACAATATGGCTAGGCCACATAATCCTCTCAAGTTTTTTGGCAAAATAAATATATATATCACAAAATTGCTATGCAATTTTGAATTTGTTTATTTATTTTAATTTGTATTGACTAACAATCTTATTAAAACAATAATTTAATTATCCATTAAGAGAAATTAAAACTGGTTTATAACGAAATATATATGGATTTAATTTGAATTTTGTTAGTATTTTGTCTAGCTCAAAGCTAAATAATTACAAACCTATTTTTGTTCTTTTGATTTCTTAATATCATAAATTATTTTTCTATATTAAATAACTATATAATTTGTCTTTCACATATATAGCTTTTTATAGCAAAATAAAATTTCATGAATTTTAAATTTGTCTTTCTTTTGTTTCTTTTTGTTTTATATATAAATATAGACTTTGGTAAAATTGAATACTTTATGCAGTCTATATAATTTTTAAATTAGTTCTTATGAACAATGTCAATTTTGTTTTCTTTTTTCTTGTTTTCTTTTATCTGTTCTTATTTTATTTTTGTTCACTTTGGAATTCATATAGGTTTTGTAGTATTACCCCCTTTGTTTTGTTACCCTTTATTTTTTAGAATATCTTTTGTTCATATGGGTTTGGATCTAAATGCTCCTTGTCCTAGAGGCTAGGTAAAGAAGACTAAGAAGAAGTTAGCAATCTTGACAAGTTTGCTAAAATAGAAGAGCAAAAAGTATAAATAAAGAAAGAAGACAGGAAAATATATAGGGACTTGTTATAGAAGGGAGACCTTTTTATTTGGACTTTAAGTAGTCAGACAAGTTATCTATTTTATAACAAAAAATTTTGTTATGGAGTAGTGCAACAGGATTCTGGTATAATTCCCTCAAAAGTTAGTTACCTGTTAGCTTATTTTACCGATTCCATATCCCTGAACTATTACCGACAAAATGTTTCATCTACAGCACTTTTTGTTGATAGAATCTTTTCTCGACATACTATGTTTTTGACATCCCCTTTCCTAGAAATCTTATATTTTCGACAAGACATTTATCTGACATGACATATTTCTAATTTGACTTTTCTCTGACACTAAGTTTTATTGAATGCACTTTTTCTAACAAGAATGATACACCCAGTGATCATCACATCACGTGAAATCATGCAACTATGTTATTTATTTACTGGCACTATCAACTCAGACTAAATTATACTATCACCTAACTCTAATTTAACCCTAACTCTAACCCTAATTTAGGCCAAATGCTTAATTATGTAATGCGATAAACACAAATATATTACTCTACCTATTTAAACAAAATTCTAATCGTGGAAAGATCTTGTCAGAAAAAAATGTCGGAAACATGTCATATCAAAAAAATGTTCTTTTTAAAATACGTCATATTAGTAAAATGTCTTTTCGAAAATATGTCCTGCCAAAGAAAGGGGTGGTCAAAAACATGGTATGTCGAGGAAAGGTTCTGTCAATAAAAAATGCTGTAGGTGAAACATTCTGTCGGGATATGGGGTCGGTAAAATGAGCTAGTGGGTAACTAACTTTCGGGGAATCAAGCAACAACCGTGCAACAGGTTACACTTAGGTACCATTTGGGTGGCCAGGTGATACTAAACTTAATGTTAAGTAGATCTATATAAGTGTTTATAGTAAATACAAAAGCCTTAATAATGACTGTTTAAGGTTAAAAAAAAATTTTAGATTTGATTATTTAAAAAGTTCTGAATTTTTGATTGATATGTTTACTTCTTTATCACTAAGAAATATTGATTGTAGTATTTTTTTGTATTAATAAATTTTGGTAGTTTGGTATTTTGATTATAATTTTTATTATATACTGGTTGTAAAATATCTATATAATTTTTGCTTTTAATTTAATTAGCAAGTTGTTGAAAAAGAATTTCAATTTTGATATTGGCTTTAAAAGTTCTAATATTTCTAAATATAATTTTGGTTTGAATTGATATGTGCTATATTTTATATAGTCGCTTAATCATTTTTTGAAGACAACTCAGCATCTACTAGGCCAATTTTAATGATCTAACCACCATTAGATGCGTCTCGACGAGCTCTACAACTTTCAATTAGTTGACATAACTCATTAACTTAGTAAGAAAATATTTTTCCTTGGGTGATCATGGCATTTCGTCTATAAGTGATTTACATAGCAAGATCGATTATGTGTTGATTTGGAGATTGTGAATTTAAAATTTTATTTTTTATATTTTGATATTTTATCAAGACTTTATCACTTGATAATTCTAATTGATCACAAAAAACAAGAATTATATTAATTATTTTAATAAAATATTAATAAAGATTTGGATTTTGTAGGAAAGATTTAATTTTGTTTAAGTGATATATTATTGAATTTTTCATTTAAATTCCAAGCAATTCTTTTTTTTCATAATAAATTTTGAATAAAATTCTTTTTTGTTTTTTTTTTTGCTTGTATTTTTTTAAAATAATTTAATTGTTTTTTACTGATTTTCATTTTAAATTACTAAAAGAAAGGGACAATTGAAAGTATTTATAGTTTATTTTTGCTAAGCCACATTTTTCATATTCTAGTTTATAATTTATTGCTTGTTTAAATAGGTTTTTGTTATTTTTTTACTATAGAATTGCTTTCTATGTTTTATGTTGTCTTTATATTTTTGGTAAACCCAAGTTTTTTTTGTTGAATCATAAGAAATATTTGATACTCCTGATATATTTGATTTGTATTTGTTATTATTTTTAATTGATGATCCGGATAAGATCGGCACTATTACTATATTGGGACAATAGTAAATTTTGGGGATAAGTACAATATAAATTTTTATTATATGCTGAAATCTGAGCGGAGTCAAATGAAAAGTAATTTTTTATTAAGTTAACGATACATGTCGATTAATTGAAAGTTGTAGAGCTCGACGAGACGCATCTAACGGTGGTTAGATCATCCAAATCGGCCCAGTGGATGGCGAGATATTATTAAGAAACGATTGGCCGACTATGTAAAATCTCTATGTAAACAATATTTGTTTACATAGAGATTTTACATAGTCGGCTAATCGTTTCTTAATAATATCTCGTCATCCACTGGGCCGATTTGGATGATCTAACCACCGTTAGATGCGTCTCGTCGAGCTCTACAACTTTCAATTAATCGACATGTGTCGTTAACTTAATAAAAAAATTACTTTTCATTTGACTCCGCTCAGATTTCAGTATATAGTTAATATCATAGGAATTTTGCCCCAATTTCTAATATAGAAATAGTGCCGATCTTATCCGGATCAGTAATTAAAAAAATATAAAATTATAAAGAATTTATCCTAAAGTTAAAAAAATAAATTTATAATTTTTTTATAAAAAATAAATTATTTTTAAACTAAAAAAATGGCTGACCAACAAGAATTAACTGGTGGCAAAATTTTGATCCAAAAATATTTCAAGTTGCTAAATGATATGCAAGATTAATCAACAGAATATAGTATTATTGCAGAACAAAAATAATCTAAGCCAAGCCAATACTGCATTACAAAAAAGAGTTGAAGAATTAATGAATGAATTAAATAAATTAACTAAAACAAATAAAATCAAATAATGCTTTCAAAATTGTACTACAAGTTACAGAAGATGAACAAAATTTTTTCAAAGTAGCAAATTTTGAAAAATTTAACAAATTTATTAAAATTTTGTATTTGGTTTTTTGATAAAGGAAAATAAATTTGTCACACCCATAACATGTCGCACCCCTGCTTCGATCAATCAAATCGCATGATTTTATAGGCAAAAAATTTTATTTTTTAAAAATTTAAAATTTTACTTAATAAAGTATATAAAATAGCATGTCATATAATGTAAAATTTTATTCTAAACAACTTTCTCCAGGCATAATGATAAAATGTCTTAGTAAAAAAAATGGTTTATAAAAAAAATCAAAAATTTCCAAAGTTAGTACATCTAAAACTTTTTTTACTAAAATAATCTACCTTTTTAACTTAGAAAAAGTTGTTTAGTGTAAAATTTTACATGATACTTAAATATAAATATAGATTATATTAGTAAAAAAAAGTTTTATATGTATTAATGATCGAAATTTTTGATTTTTCTTATAAAACGTTATTTTTTTACTAAGACAATCTATCTTTATGACTTAGAAAAGGTTGTTCAAAATAAAATTTTACATTATATATTTTAATATCACTTATTTATTTTACATTTTACTAGTAAAATTTTTAATTTTTAAAACTTAAAATTTTTTGTTTACAAAATCTTGTGATTTGATTGGTTGGAATCAGGGTGCGACATGTCGCAGGTGCGACAAATTTCTATTCCCTTTTGATAAATTTAATTTTAACAATCCAACTATCAATCAAATTCTAGTATTTACATGAATACACAATTTATTTAATAATGAATATATATGTATAATTTACAAACAATTTATTAGACCAATTTTTGTGATTTTTTATATACATGTTGTGTCCCAAATAAGAATTTGTCCCAATTTGAAATCTGGTCTAATCCTACTTCTAACACTAGCCTAACCCTAACTCTAAAGTCATCTAAAGTCCTAATTCTGCTACAAAATTCTTATCTGGGACAGTCCGATTCCAAATCGGGCATCGGGATACAATATAGATTTTAGAAAATTATATATAACAAATTATATTTATTAATTTAATTGTTGTATTTACAAGTTTTATTTTATTTTTTTAAGAGTTGATTATATATTTGTCTGTGCAAAATACAAGGAACCAATGTTTAATTGGTTTAAAAATTAGTTTAGTATATAAAATTTATCAAACAAACAATTATGTTTAAGCATAAATTTATTAATAAAATTATTTTTGAACTCTTAAATAAAGCTGTTTTTTGAGCCAAAAATGCTAGTTATACAAGACAACTTTAAAATTTTATTAATAAAAATTCTTGCTATGTTAAAAAAACAGGATAAAACATATAAAAAAACAATAATAAAAAATAGTACTTTATTAAAATTTAAGAAATTTTTGTAAATATTCATTCATTTCATTTGCAATTTTACAGACAAATTCTTTAAGATCATCACTACCAACTTTATTAAACTCATATTATTTGATTAAACAGGAATTGTCACAGATCAAAATTTAAAATGAAAGCTACATTTTCTACTTAACCTGCTAGCCTTCTAAAACCCACTAATACTTGTTTATTATAATTTTTTTTAAAACTATTCCTAACTCTAAACCCCTAACCCAAAAAAAGTACTCCAAAAAATTTTAGTTTTTGAGATTTTATACTATAATTTTATTTTAATCAGGATTTTATTATAATCTGCCACAAGAATTGACAAATTTTAAATTTACAAATTAGTAAATATTGGTCTGATTATAAATTTACAAATTGGTAAATTTTAAATTAAATAAAATTTCAAGTTTTCATTAGATATATTTTAAAAATAACCTACTATATAGCGTTAATTTTCAAAAATTCTATTATGCTAATCTTAAAACTTTCATTTAGAGCATATCTTTAACTTGTACATCACCAAAATTTGCATAGAGATTACTATTGATTTTTATCGGTTATTGGATAGTAATCGATTTAAATTCCCCCTGACGATGACTATCAATTAAGATAATAATCGATAATAATCGATAGATATCAGATTTAAAAAATCACAATTATTATTGTTTAATGATGAATATCGTTTAATAACGAATAATGATTCTAATCGATTTTTTCAAATTGTACCAATATCAATACTATTATACTCTATACTTATTACTCATATTTAGTAAATTGATATTAATATCAAATATTACTTTTTATAATGCAGACAAATGCAATTTAAATTTTATTAATTTAAAAAAAATACATATCACTAGATTACATACAACGAATATGACTAATTAAAACTAAACTAATCAGCATAATTATCAACCCCAAACAAATCATCTATTTCTTCCTGCGAAAGACCTTGAAAAGAAGCCCTAGATTCCCTAGATTCCCTAGATTCTAATTTAGGAGTATTTTGCCGTGAATTAGAAGGGTGCTGAACCTCTGATTCATTGTTTATAATCATTTTTAGACGAATTATACAATGGACCACCGTTATTAAAATTGTTCTTTATTTATTAAATGTTAGTTTGTTTAAAATATTGTATAATAAAAGAAATAAAGAAAATGGCAAAAGATATACAAGATACTTCTCTATACGAAGTTTCATATTTTTCTCGTTGTATGTAATACTCTTGGATTTTGGATTTAAGAATATGTCGCATACCACTAGTGCAAAAGCGCAGTGTTCGCTTGTTAGAGTGGGAACTGCAACTTCTGAAAATGCAGCCCTTGCTATCGCAGAGATCCAAAACACATTTTCACTGTTTGTTTCAAACAATAAATGATGACACTCAGTTATTTTTTTATTTTCTTCCTATTTTACAATTATGGGGGCCTTGGCATTGCTTTTCAAAAAGGGCAACCGTTTTGAGCCAAAAACTTTTCACATTGCCAACCTAACGCTCTGTAACGCTGCACCTCAATAATTCTTCATTTTTGCGAGAAGCTATTATCACAAATTTATTAAGTTAAAATAATTAAAATAGCAATTAATAATATCATAATGAAAAGATACAAATATTAATTGTTATTGTTAGTGATCAATAAAATAACAATACTAATAAAAAAAAATTATTATCGATTAATAACATACCACACTACACCATTCACTGTAAAAACGGTTTGTATACTGGTTTGAACTCATACTACGTATAAAGTTGGGAAGTTTTTCCTTGAGGTAATTTTTCAATGCCTCTTTTAGGACACTCTGATTCAGGTAAACATGGTTCGAAATAGCTGCTTTACAATGCCATTATATATTCTCTTTAAAAATAAAAAAAAAACAAAACAAACATTTACAACGAATATATTCGATATAAAAAAAAAATATTTAGAAAAGAATTCACTTACATCTATCACTTGAGGGGAGAGTTCATTCTCTTGCTCCTCTCACTTTCTCTTTAGTTCAGTTTTTATTTCTTGAACATCTTCAGTGAGCCGTTTACCGGTAAGTAATAAGTACAGTTGCTAATTTTGGGTGTAAAGCCTTCCAAACTCTTGGCGGTAGTAGTGGTGGTGACAGTCTTGTTTTCTTTTTTTGTTTTATAAAAAAAAAAAAAAAGTTTCTTATTATTAATAAAAAAAAAAGTTTCCATTCGAAGAACAAAAACAAAAAAAAAAGGCTTATATATTATACTATCATGATTACGTAGTGGATCTTGATTGGTTGATCTTTCACGTGATCCAACTGAATCAGGTGAGGAACAATTTCCATTGTTATCTGGTGATAAACGACAAGGCTAGGATTCATAATGAGAAGGTGGGAGTGCTTGAGAAGGTTGGCGTGATTGTTGATAAGATTATTGACAAGAGGGTTGGCGAGAGCGTTGTTGAGATGTTTGTTGTTGGAGACTTTTTCCACTTATTTTGGAGAAAATGCTTTGTATACTTAAAATACTTTCCAATAGATCTGATGAATCATAATCATAAGCGGAATTATATGGTGTATTAGAAACCGATTGAGGACGAAAAGTATGAGGTGTTTGTTGAGGGGCGTTATTGGGCGTTTGTTAAGGATAAGCAGAATTATATGGTGTATTAGATGGTTGAAAATGAAAAGTATAGGGTGTTTGTTGAGAATCATTATAGTCATCATAAGGAACCAATTGAGAATGACATTTTGAAATGGTTGTAGTTGTTTAGGGTCAGTATTATATGGTTGAAAACGAAAAGTATAAGGTGTTTGTTGAGGATTATAGTCATCATAAGGAACCGATTGAGAACAAACATTTTGAGATGGTTGTTTAGAGTTATATGGTATGTAAGAAATTGATTGAGAACGAACAGTTCAAGGTTGTTCATTATTATGTGGTATATTAGGAGTAGTGGAAGGTGAGTTTTTTGTGTTTTTCATTTTTCAAAATTACAAAAAAGAAATTTCAATTACCTTCAAACGCTAGAAATCTATTGTATTTATATAATTGTAAAGGCTTTCGTAAGCAGGGGAAAAAAAATTAAAACATAATGATAAAATACGTACTGAAAGAAAACATAATGAAAAAAAATTTAAAAGATACTTATCTTATTTGTAAGCAGAAAAAAAGTTAATATCAAACTTAATGAAAGAAAAAAAAATTTAAAGATACTTATCTCATTGTAAGCAGGGAAAAAAAAAATAAAAAAATAAAACGTAATGATAAAAAACGTACCGATTAAAAAAAATTTGAATGATAAAAACGCTTTTGATTATTATACTTGTAATGACAATATTCTGAAATTTATCGCGTGGCTGAGTTTTTATATTGCATAATTTTGCTGAATGAGAAAACCTGAGTGACATCGGGCTTTCAATTATATTTCATAACGAATATAATCGATTTAATTTATTAGGTAATAAATTGAATCGATAATGTCCGTTACAAAAGATAATTAAAAGCCTGATGCTGCACGGGTTTTTCTTTGGTGCACATGTTAGGTCACGCATTAATATGATGCTAGTTGTTTACTAGTGCATGAAATTGTTTTGAAAAATAAAGTTTTTTTGGTGCACATGTTAGGTCACAACGCTAGTTGTTTACTAGCATATGAAACTGTTTTGAAAAATAAAAGTTAAATTGATTTAAATCGATATAAATAGATATAAATTGATACAAACAGATACAAAGCAAATTCTCTGAATATTATTTTTTAGACATTCTTACAGACTTTCTTTAAAATTAATAATCTCTTTAATTCAATATTTTTTTTTTTATCATTTGTCGTTCACTCTTCTCTTTTAAATACGAGGAACAGAATTCAGTCTAGCTTCCGGTGTCCTAGCGCCATTTTATTTTCTTATTTTATCTCTTTCTCCTTCATTTGATTTCGCTTAATATCGCTTAATATCGCTTATTTTCGGTTTCATCTTTCACCTTTCGATCTCTCTATTCTATTATTCATTTTATTAACTCAATTCGCTTTTATTTCTTTTTCTATTCTCTCTTTTGCTTTTTTCTTTATTTTCTTACATTTATTTTGCTTTCTTTTGCTCTCATATTTTTGTTCTCTTTTGTTTTTTTTCATCTTTTAACCATTCTTATTCGCTTTTTCTCTCTTTTTCTTATTTGCTTTCTTTTCCCTATTTCTTCTATTTTTTTTTGCTTCTTTATTTTCTTTCTTTTCATTTTTTCTTTCTTTTTCTGTTTCTTTATTTTTTTTCAAAATGCGTTAGCAATGTCCTTATTAGGGTCCAGAATGGGCCGGGTCAGGCCAGGTCAGGCCAGGTTTTCATAAGCCCGGTAAAATTATTTTCAAGCCCGACCGAACCAAACCCCGGTTAAATCTAGACGGGCCAGGCCCAGGTCGGGTTGACCAGGCTTTATCTAGGCCCAACCCGGCCTATTGGCCCGCATATATAGAACCAATAAATTGTTAAATCCAGGACACCTGTGTTATTTGAATCTTCAAATGCAGAAATGGAAGATCAAAGCTCCTAACGGCTCCAAACGGGTGATCAAAGCTCCAAACGAGTGATTGAATCCCCAATCGAAGGATCAAAGCCCTATATGAATTAAAAGATATATAAGGATTTAGTTTTAGCTTATAAAGAGGAGCAAGTAGTTAACGATTGTAGATAGTATTTAGTATTATTAGTATTTAGTATTATTATAATAATCTGATGTATTGGTTTATATAAATAAAGATAAACCTTATAACTCTAAACTATGTGTGTTAGATCGTCTAAACTATTTAACCTTAAACACTTTTGTTCATGATCAAACTAAACTGGCACAATTTCCTCAAGCTCTCCTAACCGATTATAACACCTAATAAAAAATTAGATGAATGACTTTTCAACCGATTCAATTAAGTTTGTGCTATCGTTATAATGATTTACTCTATCAATATTTCTATTTAATTCATTTTATCATAAGTATAGTGATAATAATAAAGAATTTTATTATTTAAAAAAAAATAATAATACAAATATATACCCAACAATTTACCTATCATGCTATGTATATTAGAATCTAATGTCCTGAATCTAAATACCATGTTACATCCAAAATTTAAACCGAATCTAACTACTATACATCACGAATCTAACTATCATACTATACCCAGTTTTATTATACCGAATTTAACTATAATGCTATGTACAGTTTATCATCAAGAATTTAACTACTGTGCTACGTCTAGTTCTAAATTCTAAATCTAACTCCAACAGTTTGTCTAGCCAATATCCAAGATCTAACTACCGTGCTAAGCTATATCTAGCCAATATCCCAAATCTATAAGTCCAGTTCTAACATCCAGTTTTAACATCCTGAATTTAGTTATCATGCTACATCTAGTTCTAACATCCCGAATTTAACAACCATGCTACGTCCAGCTTTAATATCCAGAACCTAACTACTGTACTATGTCCAGTTCTCTAATTATAGTGCTCCATCTAATTTTAACTAATGTGCTGGTTTTATTTATATTCTGAATCTAATATCAAAGTGACTCAGCAACGGTGACAACTTCACAATGGGATACCGATACTAAACGTCAATTAGTACAGTAGTAATAAAAAAAAACTACAAATTTAAAAAAATACTTATCTTAATTAGTTTGTGTAACTGGCAATACTGGTATTACATACATACGTAGATGATTTATTAGTATTATAAATAAGTATTCTTTTATTAATCTAAGTATTTATTCAATAAAATTGAATATGTCGAAATCAATAGCTATAAAATTTAACAGGCCTATCGGGTACCCACGGGCTTTTTAGTAAAGCCTAACCCAACCTAGTATTTTAGCAGGTCTGGCCTGGGCCCGGCCTGATATAATTACGGACCTAAAAATACAGGCCTGACCCAGAACTTTAGCAGTTTGGGCCGGGCTCGGGCCCGGGTAGCCTGGTCTGATTCCAGACCCTAGTTCTTATTGTCCTCGTGATTTTTCAAAATCTAGATCATTATCTCAACATATTTCTCAAAGTCATTCCTGTATTAATGACAAGGCAAGTCAAACTGATCCTGACGAGCAAGTGAATGCTAGCATTTATAATCTTCTAGATTATAGTTCTAGTTATGATTTTTATACAGATGAATTTTTTATAATATATAGAATAAATTAGTAATAATTTGTTAATTAAGTTTTAAAATGATAATTAACGATTATACTTAAATAAGGACGAAGTTATATCAGATTCTGAGTTAGATTCTTCTATGCAAACAGAAAATAACTATAATGTAAATTTTATGATATATAAAGTTAGTAGCGTAAACCCTTAAACCGTATTCTAGGCAAATTTGCCTGGAATTTTTAGAAATATTTACAATTTTTTAAATAAAATAAAATTTTATTAAGAATATAGGGTATACTTTATTTATAGAATATTTTCTTTAAAATATATTTTATAAACTTTATTATGAAAATTTTTTAAAGTTATTAATAACCTTTAAAGTAATAAAAGTTTAAAGTTTTTATTTTAAAATTTTTACTATAAAATTTTTCTTTAGAGTTTCTTAAATTTTATATGTTCCCGTCTATAAAAAAAATTTTTACTTCTAATACAAGTTTTAATTTTTACAAGTAAATCACAAATGTTGCAATAATAAAAGTTGTAATCCTTTTTATAAACTACAATATATATTAAAAACAAGAGGCTAGAGATAATATTTATAGAGTTCGCCAAGAATTAGTAAATAATTTTTTTGGCTAAAATTTTTTTCAAAATTTGTCTATTTTTAGCTTATAAACAACTTAAACTTTTTTTCTTATAATATAAAATTAAATACTACTATAATATAATCTTTATTTTTAAATATTATCAAAAAAAATTTTAATTAAATATTTTAAATTTTAAAAAAAGTAGATCATAAGTATATTTATAGCAATTTTCCAGGCAAATTTGCCTGGAATTGCTTACAGTTTAAGGGATAAATGCTATTATAAGTTATTAAACATTATATAATAATTGTATGTTAGAACGAAGACGTATCAGTATCACCTTATTCCAATATGAAAACAGAGCATCTTTCAGCAGATTCTGAGTCTTCTTTTATACCTATCGAAATTGATACAGAAGACTACAAAGATGCTTCACCTGATGATGCAATTCATAACCTTTTACATCCATACGAAGTTAATTGACCCAACAATACATATCATGAATTTACGGAAATTATTAGTAAACATCAACTGTCTAATTTAGTTGGTGATGCTTTTATAAAATTTTTTAATAAGCATTCAAATCTGGATATTTCGCCTCTCCCTCCAACAACAAACTTTGGAAAGGAATTTCTGGATAATTCAACAATCCCTCACATGACGTTTAAAGAAATTCCTATTATAATGTTTCAAGATGTTAATTATACGTTTTACTATTGATCATTAATAAAGACAATAAAGTCTTTATTAATGATCGATAGTATAAATTGGCAATTAGTTCTTAAATTTGAAAATAAAAGGGAGATAAGAAATAACGTAAAGTGCCGTATCTTTGAAAAGCAATATAATTGCCTCTGGTGGGAATGGGAAGAATCGTCATTACTTCTTGGTCAATGATTACTATTGATAATCCTTTATTTTAATGCAATGGCCTTAGACCATATTGAGAAATCTTCTGGACACCCTATATTTTTATCTTTAGGTAACATTAGTATTTGGAATCAGTTTTATTTTCATATTATAAAATCGGTTTTAATCAAATAAAACCAGTTTCAAACTCTAGGTAACATACCCAACTCCCAGCAAAACAAGCCAGAATCTAAAGCTTTAATCAAGTACCTACCTATCTTAAAAGCTAAAGATTCCACAACAAAAAATTCTAAAGAATTTCGAAAATTATGAAGAAAAGTCTTTCATGAATGCTTAAGGATTTTGCTCAAGCCCATTGCTAATAGTCCAAAGCTTAATTTCGTCATTCGTGGTAACTTAATAACATTTGTCCCACGAATTTCAATATTATTAGCAGATTTGCTTGAGGCCAGTAAGATGGCTAACATTTACTAGTCATTTGCATCAAGAAATCCTTATTATTCATGTTTAGTATCGAGTGATGACTTGAATAATATTAACTTGACTAATATATCGTCAAGAACACCTAATTATATGAAAAAAGTAATAGAGGATAGTGAAAAATATTATTATTCAATTTATCCTGAACCAAATACATTCTGTATAAATTAAAGTTAATTAGGTTTATTAGCATAAGTAAACTAATAAATGCATTATTATTATTATTATTATTATTATTATTTATAAGTAAATGCTTTTTTTTAGCAACTTTAATATATACAAGGCTATCGTCCCTGATCGAATGCATACCTTAGATCTTGGTCTCTTTAAATATGCTCAACTATACTAAAGAACTTTTAAATAACCAGTATGAAAGACAAGTGATACAAATTTTTGAGCAGCGATTAATGCTAATTCCTAGGCATAAGGGCCTCAAAATATTAAAAATAGGGAATAGAAATTTGTCGCACCCGCGACATGTTGCACCCTGATTCTGACCAATCAAATCACACGATTTTGTAGACAAAAAATTTTAAGTTTTAAAAATTAAAAATTTTACTAGTAAAATATAAAAATAAATAAGCATATAATGTAAAATTTTATTCTGAACAACATTTTCTAAGTCATAAAGATAGATTGTCTTAGTAAAAAAATAACATTTTATAAGAAAAATCAAAAATTACGATAGTTAGCACATATAAAACTTTTTTTTTACTAAAATAATCTATATTTACATTTAAGTATTACATGTAAAATTTTTTGCTAAACAACTTTTTCTAAGTTAAAAAGGTAAATTGTTTTAGTAAAAAAAAGTTTTATATGCGCTAACTTTGGAAAATTTTGATTTTTCTTATCCCTTAGATTGTAGTAGAACACAGGCAAATTTGCCTGCGTTTTTGCACTTTTTTAGCTCTGATTTACTTTTTTAAAATGCTAAAATAATTAAATAAAACTTTGTACAATTATATTTGAAAATAAGGATTACTTTTTTGCAAAATTAGTTTTTATATTATAAGAAAATAAATTATAGTTACATATAAGCTGAAAATAGATAATTTTAAGAAAAAATTTTTTTAAAAAATTTTATTACAATTTTTCTGCGATCTTATTTAGTTTTAGTTTTAGAACTATAGTTCTTAAGACAATATTGTAGTTTATATAAAGGATGACAACTTTCATTATTGCAACTTTAATGATTTACTTGTAAAAATTAAGACTTGTATTAGAAGTAAAGATTTTTTTTATAGATGGGAACATATAAAATTTGAAAAAATCTAAAGAAAAATTTTAATAGTAAAAATGCCAATACAAGAACTTTAAACATTTATTATATTAAAGTTTTCTAATGATTTTAAAAAAAATTTATAACAAAGTTACTAAAACAAAACTCAAAGAATATTTTTTACTTAGAAAAGATATGGCTAAAATCAATATTTAAAATTTTATTAAAAATTTTAAAATACGCAGGCAAATTTGCCTGTGTTACAATCTAAGGGATAAACCGTTTTTTTTACTAAGACAACCTATCTTTACGATTTAGAAAAAGTTGTTCAGAATAAAATTTTCCGTTACATAATATGCTATTTTATATATATTTTACACTTTATTAAGTAAAATTTTAAATTTTTAAAAAATAAAATTTTTTGCCTATAAAATTGTGCGATTTGATTGGTCGAAGCAGGGAAGCGACAAATTTATTTTCTCTAAAAAATATATCTAAAATAATACGCATGACAGCAAATAAATTAAGAAATTTATTGAAAGTAATAATTTTCGTGCTTGACAACCTATATAAAGATTATAGAAAGCCAGAAATTAGTAATGAACAGTTATGCCGCATATATTACAAATTTCTTTGGATGTATATTGCATTACAAGAAGAATCGTTTACTGACGATTCTTTAAATCAATTACAGGTATAAAACAAATAAGATTTTTGCTAACAAAATCACCCTTTAGGAACTATGTAATTCATAGTTCTAAAGAGTGATTTTGTTAGCAAAAATCCCAAATACATAGCTTTTTACAAATGTTCAAATATTAATGATTAATTTACAGGAATTAATTGTGAATTGGGCCCAAGAATTTGTTAAAATATTTTCTAAATATTCACCAAGTGGGCTATAATTGCCAATGCTTCATTTTTGGTGCTATCACACAGTACCTGCAATTAGAAAATATGTGTCAATAAATAGTATGACCACTGAAACTTATGAAACACTTCATAGGGAATATGTGAAAATACTTTATCAAATGTTGAACAAGAAAGACTATATGAAACAAATATTAAATACAGTACGTTTTAAATATAGTAAATCAATGTTGGTGTTGGACATATGTCCAATACCAACATTGCTTAGTAGATAATCCCTAAGTATTGCTAATAATCGATTATTATTACCGTATATGTCCGAAAATAAGCTACTATCTAAAATAAGCTACCCCTGATTTTTTTTAAAAATCTTAAAAAATTCGTTAGCAGTTGCTACATATAAAACTTTTTTTTATACTAAGTAAACTTCAAAAAGTCGATTAAGTAAAGTTGTTCAGCATATCAAATTACACCTATAGTAAAAAGTTAGTGTTATTTGGATAACTTTTTATTAGTACGTTTTTCAATTTTTCAAAAAGTGCTATGTTTTGAAAATAAGCTACTTTACGATTTTTCGTGTAATTTTTTGCCCAAAAAAGGGGTCTGTTAAAGCCAGGTCTGTTTACATATTGATCTACATATTGCATAAGTTCCATTCTTTATATCTATATAACCTGCTAACCTTAACTGCATCAAAAAAACTAACCCTAACGGGCCTGGCTTTACCGGTCCTCCAAAAAAGGTAGCTTAATTTCGGACACATATGGTAGGTTAAACAGAAAAAACTCACCGAAAAAGAAGTCTCTAAAAAATATTGCCAAATGAAAGGGTTTGAAAAACTTCTATATGCTTTAACATTAAGGTCAGAAGAACTAAAAGTTTTTCTTCAGAAAAATAGAAATAATTTGGACCCATTACAAGTCGAAGGCTTTCAAAACCTACTAACTGGCCTTGATGATTTTTTTGAAGTGGAATCAACTATGTCCCTTGACGAAGATAATCGTATAGAAATATTTTCTTCTGTATCTTTAGAAAGTACCGATATAATTTGTGCTACATCAAATTTTCATAGAAAACCAATATTTTCTAACGTTACAGTAAGTGTATCTGATAATCAAGGAAATGAATTAAATTGGTATGGCTTAGTAAGTATCAGTTTCATTTTATTTGATTTACACATATTCTAATACTTTTTAACAAAAATAATGATAATAATGGCTATAAGCGACGAAGTTAGGAAATATTCTTTAATTTCGTGAGTAATATATACTAATGCATATAAAAAATGTGATAGAAATTTGTCGTACCTGCGACATGTCGCACCCCTGATTCCGACCAATCAAATTGCACGATTTTGGTGACAAAAAATTTTTTTTTTTTTTTTTTTTTT
>QKWP01001336.1:4089-94610 GCA_003550325.1 Gigaspora rosea | reverse complement strand
AAAAAAAAAAAAAAAATGGAGATTCTATAGATTTTAAGAATCTTTCCAATTTCAAATAAATATAAATATAACTGATCGAAAATATGAATAAACAATTAGAATCTCGATCATAATCAACAAATAATGGGGTCACACCTTTTTGCAAAACGCTATAGTAGCTACTTTATTTAAAATTAATAAAAATTTTTTTATTTCAATTCTATGATTTAATAGAATCAAATAAAAGGATTTTTATCAATTTTAGATAATCGTTATTTAAATATTCTCAAACTTTGAAAAAAAAACTATATAAGTTATAATCTTTTTTCTAAACTTTAAATGGGGATATATATTAGCACCTACCTGTCTAAAAATAGATAAGACTTTAAATAGATTATTGAGATATCTTCATTCAAAGTTTGAAAATTTTCCCAACCTGAATGTGATAGTTCAAGTAGAATCTCTTTTAGTGACACTTTTTTTTCACTGTTGTTAGAAGTAACAAATTCAAAATTCGCTACAAGTTTTTCGATTTTTTAACGAATAATTGTGAATGTAACTGTATTTTTCAGGAATTTATAAATAGATAAAGGCTTCATTTAAATTACATACTGCATCTGCATCTCAGTTTTGAGGAACTAATATGTTTAAATCAATTTGTTTTAAACTACAAAGTATGTCATATATTCTGTCAACAGGACATACCGGCAAATTCGTAAGCTGAATGCTTTTGATCAAATTATCTTTTAACAGTTCCGATAATTGTACTTAGTGGATATTGAAGAACTTTATAAAAAAGGATTTGCCATTGCAAGATTTTCAGATTTTCAGATTCATTGCGAGATAAAAATGAATATTCTTGTAACTGTCATTTTTAAAAATTTACAGTATAGAGCGATTTGACTATTTTTATAGATTTTAAATCTACTTATTAAGTGGAATTTGAATTCTTTAACCAACCGAGTCAGTTTAAAATTCCGTTACAAGTTGATTAAGTTGATTCGGAATTCAAAAAAATCGATTACTTAATTATCGTTATCATATTATTCTATATTATTTGAAAGTGAATAATAACTTTTGTTTAAAAAAGAACGTTACGTTTTAAAATTTGACTATACAAAATAAAGCATATATTATATGTAAAGAGCAGCTTATCTAAAATAAAAATGGCTAAAAATTTTGATAAACGCAGCCTATATATATAGCGTTAGGCCAGTCACATGAATGGTTACGTTGTATTTGATCGACAAAATGATTTATATAAATTAATTGCGAGTTCACATTTCAAAAAAGTTCTGCATTTTTTCGCATTTACGAATGAAAAATATCAAACCAATTTAAAAATTTAAAGAGTGTGCGTATAAAATTGAGATGTTTACCTATTTCTGGAGATTGAACTTTTCTAATAAATGAGTATAAATCATCGGAAACCCTTGATTTAAAATAATTTTTATTAGTTCTATTTCGGGAATTTGGTCGGTTTAAGACATAAAAAAAATTATTCTTTAGCATTGATTTTAAACTTGTTATTAAATTAGACCGTTTAACCAATAATGACACGATATCGCCCATTGATTATGTTTGCTGTGGGCATAACATTTATTTATTGGATAATATCATTACATAAAGCACCTTTTCCTTATCCTCGAAATATAATATTAACACGAGATGTAATTTTTGGATATTCTTATGAAGTTTATAAACCCGACGGGATATTCATTTATGCACAAAATGATTGGGTTTATTTAACAGCTATATGGAAAGGGCATGGATCAGATTTTGATGATGCTACTGGTATGTGTAAAAATGGTCGATACAAGTAATTATTTATTATATGAATTAGAATGACTCTTATGCTATTATATACTATTGTAGGGCTTGTTAAGCAATATAGGCGTCCATTACATCTACTTCTATCATCTAATAATATTTTTGATCCAAATAATAGTATGTATAACTTCTTTTATTTGATGAATCTAGATTTCTAACGACTAGTCCTAATATTTTTTGCTCAATGTACAATTTTATAGAATGGCAGCTTCTTTATATTCATCGTTTCGAAGGTCCAATAACACATATTTCAAGTTATTATCATGAAAATAATCCGATGACATCAAATAATGATTTCGATGAAAATAATGCTTTAGCAGTATTATATCAAAAACAAGAACAAGAACAAATTCAATATGTTTTGAGACTATACAATATAGGAAATTTTGAATCAGGAAGCGCTGATTTTGAATATGTTGGTAAGTTTTTTTTTTTTTTTTTTATTATTTGTTTTCCTTTTTGTTTATGCTTAACAATTTAATTTATGTATAATTACTATTATTCATTATTAGAGTGTAAGAAACATTCTTCTACATGTCACAACTATCCGTCATTTAAATATCAAGATATAATTTTACCTGGTACAACAAAAATTAAATCGTTTCATGTAGAGGATTCTTTGATTTTATATTCAAGGTAATTATTTATTCATTATCTCAAGTACGCATATATATAAAAGTTATGAATTAAGTAAGGGTTAACCCATAAGCAACATTTTTCTCTAAATTTTTTAGGAATCCAGATCATGCCAAGTTTCGAACTATTCAAATACCTCGAAATATATTTGATATTGGTAAACGACAAAATGAAGTATTAGTTATAAAATCAAGTGAATCAGGACCAACTCAAAGTTAGTATTTTAACATAACATAAATAATTAAATTTAAGCTCGCATAATAGAATATTTAATTTTATGATAAATTTATATTTTAGGAATCACACGAGAAGAACCATCAAAGAGAAAAACCTTAACATATCGTCGTGTGTATGCTGCGTGAGTATATTCTTTTAACATAACTTAATATATAAGGGTTCCAATTAAAAATTTTATTATTACCTTATCCTGAAAAAGATCTGGCGTTATTCGTGTTATGAATGCAGAAATAACAGCAGATGAAGAATCATGGACTTTTCAAGTGACAGTTATTCACAATTCTTCGTCCGTTGATGATACCAGCTGGCGAATTAAAAAATTAATTTCGGTAGAACTTTTAAATACAATAATCATGTGTACATTATATATCATTAATTTACATAATATATATATATAATTTATCTTTTTCTTTAAGTAGTATACTCAAAGTTCACCAAAAAGAGCAGAATATGAACAATTTGATTTTGTGCATGGTATAACTCCCACATCACCTATTGCAATTCCCAAACCAATTGTTGGTAAATTTGTAATTCTTATAATAATTATTTCAACTAATTTATAATTGATAATTATTACTTTTTTAATCCCAAACTTTTAAATTTTTTTTTTTTTGTAAATAGTGACAGCACGTAATATGACAACAATATGCATCGCTTTGAATGACATTTTATTCACCTTTGATTACAGTAATGCGACATCTACATCAGATTCTAAACAAGATTCTTATAGTAAAGAAGCTTATATAGTTCGTAGTGAATATTTACCAGTTCTTGAAGAATTACCATTTCAAGTTTTAGGAGCCGAGGTTAATGCTAATGGTAATATATTACTTCTTGTCACTCAGGTAAATGATTTATATAAATAGATTAAATATAATAGATTAAATATTTTTTTAAGTAAATTAAAAACAAGGTTTATCAACATAATTTTATAATTATTAGGAAAATTACATATTAATATTTAAACGAGGACTTGCTGATATTCATTTACCTTCATTAACACGTTCAAGAAAAGGATGGTTTTATAGATTAATAGATGATAATCAAATAAATAATTCAAATCGTGCAACAAGTATAAATGGTGAAAATTGGGAATTGAGAATGGTTATTGCATCATCTTATTTAGATTTTTTGAGTCAATCTGATCTTGTAAGATATATATACTTTATTTATATATTACTTTATAAGTTATTATTTTAATTATAAAATATAATTTATTTTATTTTATATATATATATAGGGCGTTATAGCGGTAAAAACATTAAATATTTCTAAATTACAACCTGGATATGTAGGAAAGAATGTTACTGAAAATATTCTATGTAAGCTGTGTTCATTCATTCACTGTTTTGATGAAATTTTCGGATCAAAGTTTTATTTATAATTAATTTTTAAATTATTAAGTAACATTATTTGAAAATGGTAATGTTGCAACTTTTAATTTGGACAAAGCAGAACAAGAAATGAAATTATGGTTTATTATTAAAAGACGATGGCAAATGTATTTGGGTAAGTTTTATGTGAACTTTTATAATTATTTTATTTATGAAATTTATTAATTATATTAATAAATTATGTTAAAATATTTTATAGGAATGATATGCGTAGTATTAGTTTTTGTATGGCACGAAATGCATTAAATTTATCATTGTGATCATTGTGAGTTACTTGAAATTTTTTTAAAAAAAAAATTTTCTTAAGATTATGACCTAAAATGTGCTTTTAATTTTTTTAAAGGAAAATTAATTTATTAGTCTTTGAAGGATTCGACATGATATCCATGGTATATCGTAATGTTTTTGTGATGTAATGACAAATAATTACTTTTGCTCATTTTAAAGAGATGTGACACAATAATGAAACTTTTTTTCTACAGGACGAAATTGTAATAATTATAGATGCTGATGAAATTAATTTCACCAATTACACCAATAAATGGTGAAATTATTTCACCGTTTCAATTTTATTTCACCAGCATCTTTAATAATTTATTTTATATGTTTATGATCCGTATGCTAAAGAAACACTCAATTTTCAGGAGTATTGCACAATATGATTGTATAAAGGTGTTAGTTGTAAATAAAAGTCAAAATCTTTAATTGAGATTTGAAAGTTGATAACTTTCGTTCATATTATGGGTATATAAAATTCATTTGCCTGGAAAGTTTTACTTTCGATATTATATGAATCATCGAGCTATGAGCTATAGGTTGGTGTCAATTAATTTTAAATTACCTAAATTATTTTAAGCAAATTTTTAAATTGTTATTGCCATACAATTATTTATCAAATTCTTTCTATTTAAAGCACTTTTTTTTTTCTCGGATGCTTTTTATAAGTAGCATATAAATAAATGAGTGTAAATTGTGTTTCTTCTATAGTATTTATATCAATATAAAGCTAATGCCAAATGATGAATGAGTTCTATGCATAACAAGTGAAACGAAACTGACTTTGCTTAATATACATGAGGAGAGACTATTACAGGCTATTCCTTATATAGATATAAGCAATCGAGCATATGTAAACAAATTTTTGTAAATCGGGAATTTTTTTTAAAAAAAAAAAAATGTTCACATAACATTCATATAATCCGATCAATGGTTTTAATTTTTATCTTCTGAGTTATTACTATCCAAATCGCTCAAATATTCGCCACAAATAAAATCAATTTCTTCGCTTTCGTCAGCATCTAACATTTCATTATATTCTCGAACTAATTTTTGCTTGAGAATTTTCCTATGATATTATTAGTTTAAAATCAATTGAGTTAGAAATAAATAATTCAAATAAAAAAGTCAATAATCACATTATAAACATTATAATTATTATATACCATGATCTTTCAGTGAAAGGACGATTATACGTGTATGCCTTTGACAAAGATGAACATTTTTCAAGATAAGCACGAATCCAAATAGGAGAACCATTTTTATTAGTTTCCGAAATCATCTCATTTAATTTTTCATCAATAATTTTTTTTCGATCATATCGTTGTTGTCGTCTAGCACAATTATCTTCTATGTTACGTCTATTAAGTTCTCTTTCATTTAGTTTAAATTTTTTATATTGTTGTTCACCCCATTCTACGCGTTCGGTTTGTGATAAAGGTTCGATCTCTTTAATTTTTTCCATAATTTGATCTCTCCAATAAACTCTTGTACCATTCCTATCCCATCTACAATGTAATATCTGAAGAATAATTGGTTCAACGTCTTGAGAATCAATCTTGTAGTTATCACATCTTATAAATTTCAAGAAAAAAAAAAAAAAATATATATATATATATATATTTTAAAAGATTATTAAAAAGTATAAAAAAAAAATATAAATTTAATAATAATAAAAATATAATGGAATATGCATGTACGTACCTGACCATACGCGTTTCCAAGCATCCTGCACAACAACGAATTTTACGTTCCCAATAAATTTTGGTAGATTTACTCTTACGACCGCAAAAATGACATTTATTCTCTAACAAAAATCTGACATACTGTCTCTCGCTCATTCCTTCAGGTGGTACAAGTTTACGATAAGGCATAAAAGAATAACGAGATTGTCGCCAAATTTCTTGAATAGTTAAAGAATCTTCGCAACAAAGGTCATTATAAAATAATTTACAAGTTCTCGAAAGAGAAAGTAAATCAGCTGGTGATAAATTTTTACAAATTTGTAAAAAAGTTTCCGGAGGAAGTGTACAAAGTGAAGGTTTGTTTACATTTTGTTGTAAATGAGATGATGTTGTTGTTGTTGTTGAAGTTTGTTGTAAAGAATCGAAAGGATCGGATTCAATTTGTTTGGTAGATGGATTTGATCTAGCTTTAAAGCGTCTTGTTTGAACCATTTTTTAATTTTGGAAACCTTTTTAGATAAATAATCTTTTAAAAAATCGATGGTTAAAAATAATAAATAAAAAAAAGTAGTACACGCTTTTTACCTTTTTATATAAGAATAAGGTTCCAAAGTATAATGGTTATTCTCAAACTATTTTTTTTTTTTATTTATTTTATTTATTTTTTTTTTTTTTGGGGAGATCAAGAAAGAAATTATTTAATGAAACTTTAGCAAAGTTATTCATTATTTTTATCTACAAAACAAAACAGTGCGTTAAAACTGATGTAACTTTGTGACGTTATAATTTAGAAAGTCGAGTACCCAGAGTCTGAAAGTATGATAAAAAAGAAGTTTTTAACCAGATCATTGCAATTAATTATTAAATAAATTATATTATTATTAAATATTAATATATAGATAAAAAATGAAATTAATTAAAATCTAATATAGTTATATCATTGGTAAACTTTTTATGATTTATCAATTTTAATTCTGTTTATAGTAAGTTTAAAAGAACATAACGTAAGAAACAATTATGATTTACCATGCAAAAATGAGTTTCGTGGATCTGATGATCTTTAATAATACTCTTTTGGAAGTACTATAATTTAATAATGAAATAGAATAATGTTGTGCACCAAATTTTTCTGCCGTAAAGAATATGTGTAAATTTATAAAAATCGAACCGATTTTTCTTCAATCTATATTACTCACTCTTTTTTTTTTTTTTTTTTTACGAAAATGAATAATAGTACTTACGTACCCTACCTACGTACAGTACGTATGTACCTATTTAAATTCACACTAAAAAAATTCCCCGGCGTTTTTAATGCATATATATACATCGGATTATCCAAATTTATGATAATGATAATGATAAACAAAATTTTATTAGAATAATTGGGGTTTAAAAAAATCAAGAACATGCAAAAAAACTTATAATACAATATATAGTGAAGAAACATATAGACTTAAGTCTAAGGATATTATCCGATCTGGTTTTGAACTAATAGACCGCAGCCCGTCATAAGACTGATCTAAACCGAAAAAAAAATTTGGTCCGTTTTTAAGTCTTAAGACCGGACCAGTCTGGACTAACAAAGTCAAGACTGGTGACAAGGACCAGAACTGGACTAGACTGAACCAGACCGGACTTTTAACATCCCTAGATTAAGTATAATCTTTATATGAATTCCTTCTAAAAGTGAATTACTAAGTCTATAAACATAAATAATAATTATTATCCGTTATCCGCAAACAAAACGAATAAATAAATAAATGATGTACAGTTTTTCTTTTTTATATTTTTATGTTTTTTTGTTTAATGTTTTTTTTTTTTAAATATAAATTTTAAAAAGAAAAAAATATGCTTATGAAGGGGTAATTATAAGAGGGTTGACTGTAAAATGTATATAAATACATGCATTCAATTCTCATAACTCTCATAATTCTCATACATTCGGTTCTCGCATATTCAATTCTCGTTCATTCAGTTCTCGTTCATTCATTCAATTCTCGTTCATTCGATTCTTCAAATAATTAAGCTAACCACGCAGTGAATTCCATATCATAAGGTTCAACATCACTAAAGTGAACTTCATCTATAACTTTAAGAGCTTCATCTACCGCTTTACCAGTATTTGAAAAACACCAATTGACGGTTAAGTTCTTCAAATGTCCAGTTCTTTCAGCATATTTCACAATTTCGTTAATATGATCATCTCTAATCATAAAACATCCATATAATCCCAAAAATCTAATAGGTGAATCCAATTTCTCAAGAAAAGTTTGAAATAATTGTGATGAAACAGAGACATTGTAAAATACTAATCGATTTATTGATAAAGGCATTTTAATTGCTAATTGTTCAAAGTATATTGACATTTCTTTATCATCAAAATCTAATGGATTACCAGCAGTATCTCCACCTTCAATACAAAGGGATTCTAAATTTGAACAAGAATCCAATAATAATAAAAAAGATTCAAAACTTTTATTATCACCAGATGAGAAACAAACAGTAATTCCAGTTAAATTATTAACGAATGGTATCATACTAGTAAAAACATTTCGAATATTATTGGTTTTTGTTGCCATTGGTAATGATATTCTTTTCAAATTTTGATGAGAAGATTCTATAATATCGATTATCACCTTTTCTGTGAATCCATCATATACTGCCATAGCTAATACATTTAAATTTCTAAGAGATCCATTTGCTAAAGGTTTAATAACTTCTTCAGTTAGGCCATCACAATTAAAAAAGCCTAATCTTTCAAGTTTAGTACATTCAGCAAGAGGTTGAAGAGTTGGACATTGATGAAATTTGCAACAAAAGAATTGTACAGTATGAAGTGTTCGTTTTTGAATAGATAAAGCTTCAAGAAGTTGAGGTGTAACTTCAAAAACTTTTTCATTATAATAAATACTACGAATTCGAAAGTCTTTTATACCTTTTTGAGATTTAACTAATTCATTTAAAGATTGAGTTTCTCTTGAATTTTCAGTTAAAGAAATCCATAATTCTTCTATTGAGTGACAATTAAATGAAATACTTTGTAAAGTATGACCGTCACAACAATAATCAAGATGTAATATTCTAAGAGCTGAATAACCTTTATCAGTACAACTATTGAAAGAAAAATCAGCATTATGATGATAATCATCAGATTGAATAACAAGACTTTCGACGTTTGGACTCTTGTTCATAAAAAGTCTAATAAGATTATTTGAAAACCATTTTACACAAAATTCTTTTTGATCAGGTTTATTCCAATTGGAATCATCAATAACTGAACTTAACCATCTCTTAACGAGATCATTAATTTTAGAACATTTTAATTCACGAAGAAAATATGGATAATCAAATGTTAATCTTGAAGAGTTTTTCAATAATTTTTGTAAAACATTTTGACCATCTTTTAAGATAACTAAATCCGAAAGATAATCAGGTTCATTGTCATTTGATAAACAACGAACATAAATATTGATAAGTTTATCAGTATTTGCTTCTTTAACAAGTCGAAATGGGTTTCTCCATAATATTGGAACCAAAGTTCTACACCAAAAACGATTTACGAGTATAGATGAGAATAAGGCTTCTTCATCATCTTGAAGAAATTTAAAAATATTTTCAAGACACTCTGGTAAAAATATCATCGAATCCTTATTATTATAATTATAAAAAAAAAAAGAGAAAGAAAAAAAGTTAAATGGTCATCATTAATTGTTATTAAAATTATTAGCATTATTAAGAGAAAGTTAGTTAACTTACCACTTTCATGTTCATTATTATTAATTTAATTGGTTTTTAATTTTTTATTTTCAATATTATCGTTCAATTTTTAAAGCTACCCCTTATTATTTAATCGAGACTTTATAATAATAAGTGATAAAAAAAATAAAAAACACACGATTATTATTTTCATCCATTCTACGTACACAGGCATTATATATATTTTAATCAATTATAATATACAAAAAAATCATGGCGCAATAAAAAAAACGACCAATCATAAGATTTAAAGTTGTTCATATATTATACACGTGAGATATTTTAAAGAGAAGTACAATGGTTAATATGGTATAAAAGACATGACATGACATGCATGCACTCCAAACAATGCTTGCTCATTATAATAAAAAAAAAACAATTGGTGAGATTTATACAAGTATTTTAATCGATAAAGAAGCTTATTACTGTAATTAAATAATAATGCTCTAACTAGTATATATAATATATATAATACATATATAAAAGTGATCTTCATATCTTCATGCATTGTACAGTTTAACAAATTTCGGCCTAAAAATTTTTCTATATTTCTATTGTTACGTATTTGGACTTGTTTAAATACTATAGTTATATATTTATAGGCAAGTATCGCCGTGCGATTTAAGCGATCGTTGGAATTTATTACCTATAACTGATACTAGTAAACGAAAAGATGAGGCGTTTAGATTCGATTCCTAAATCTAGTTTAATAACAGGTAAATGTGACGTTATGTTTTTAGAAAAGACGTCAATTTGAAATGATAAAATAGGATCGTCAAACTTTTTGACTAAAAAAAGGCTGATTTCTATACAAAGAACCAGTATTACATACGTACCATATGCAATGTATACCTCTTATTTGCTTCGACTAATTTGGTATCATTTATTTAGGGGGGCTTTGCAAATTGTGGTACTGGGATATTCATAAAGTTTATCGAGCTTTACTTTTTTGTTACCACATGGATTATGTAATCCCGATATCCAAGCAACAACTATTGTTGTATCACATGATTATAGTCACACTTACCGTTTACCAATTTTCCAGGTTTTTTTATTCTAGAACTTCATGCTTTGGAATTGATATTATATTTGAGATATACTGTATGATCGTTACCACTACGTGGAAAGTAGCAAAATTAGTATAAATCAATAGTAATAACCTGGCTTTAGAGTTTTTATCCGTGACAGAGTTGTCCAGTTAATAATAGTCGAAATAGCTAGCAAAAAATAACAAATTAGCAATCGTTAACGTCATTCCCAGTTTTTGAACTCTAATAGAATTTGTAATTGTTTTTTTTTTTTTTTTTGCTCTTAAAAATAACACCGCTTATATTTATAAAAAGCATAAACGAATCTGACTTGTACTAAGGTTATCACGGATGAATTAAAAGTTGCCAATTGTTACAAACAAAAGAAAATTACCTATTTTGTTTTAAATTTTTGATACCTTAGAACTTTGTAACTGTCAAATGAATTTATATAGATTACTTTAGAATTTATAATTTTCAAGTGAATCTTAATAAATTATCAGTTATCCGCCTATTAATCCATTATCTATCAGAAATCTGATGTCTGATATAGATAAAAAGATAAATGGTTTACGAATAGGAACACTAACTACCTAGTTTATTAACAACAATAACAATGTGTAACTGCAACTTGATCGGCCACTAGGCGACAGATCAAGTAATCGTCACACATTGTCACTAGCATGACCAACAAGAATCTCTAAAACCAACATCCAAGATGGTGTTTAATTAATCATCTGGTTTTTTTACGCCATTTATCAATAATCTTTCACAAACTTTAATTTTTTTAGTGAGAATATAAAAAAAAAAAAGCTTACTTTTGTTCTTTTAACATAAATAGATACTCATTCATAAAAACTGCAGAGACCTCCCTAACTGCACGCCTCTCTAAATGTACTCTCAAATTCTGGCATAAATGTGGTTTTTTTCTTATTGTTCTTTAAAATGCACGTTAAAGTTTGATTTTTATAGGGTTGCAATTAGATAAATTTCTCGGTACTAAATTGTTATTAAACATTGACATGCATATGATTAAGCCGTTTAAAGTTGATTAGTTGGTTAACGCAGGGAATAGCCTGTCATTTGGGTTATTTGCGTATAAATAATTTTTTGTTGGGTGGATAACTATATATAAAATTAATCTAGTCGATATTTATGTCTTAAGTTGTCTTGAATAAAAAATGGCATATATTTAAGAGCTTTATGTATTTTGAATAACTTTTTATTAATATTTTGCATTTAATTAAATATAATAAAATTGCATACAAAGCTTTTATAGTATATGTAGTTTACTATTCTGAACAATTACTTAAGATATTAGCTTATTAATTATATTTTTATCCTGTATCCAACTTTGATTGATTAAAAGGTATTAGAATATCAATTAATTTATGTTAAAATGACCTTCTTGGTCATTTAGGCGTTTGAAATGATCAATGACTAGTCATTTGCCATTTGAGTCATCAGGTCATTTCAAATCATTTACCATCCCTGGGTTAACGTCACCCCTTCATGGTAAACTGTTTCCCAAAATTAAAAAAAAAACTAATCACAACGCTGTAAAAACTTCATTCATCATGTGATTAACTTGATTTAATCAATCAATCAAATATTCTCGGTCATATATGCGTATGTTTAAATTTTTCCTCCTCCCTCACATCTGAACCCAAATGTTGACGTTAACCAACTAATCAATTTTAAAACTGCCTTTATTGCCAAAATCTATTGTGGACAAACTATTTTCCACCTAACTTTTCACTAATACGTGCAAAGCATCCACGAGATCAGTGCACGTGACCATGAGATCAGAACTTACAATATCGTAAACTTAGAGTTGGGTTCCAAAGTTTATTTTCTCAAAAAGGGTATTTTGGTTCGGCTAAAACTCTATAACAGTGCCGAAATCCCAAATCAATATAGAAATTCCGGTAAAATTGAACCCAGTGATATATTCGTGTTAATCACATCACGTGAATAATCATTCAGCCTAAGTTAGGGTTAGTGTTAGGGTTAGTGTTTGGGTTGGGTGATAATATAATTTAGTTAGTGTAATTAAACAAATAACTTCATTGCATAAATTCACATGATGTGATGATCGCTGGCTTCAAGTGTTCCGAAATTTCAAGTCAATATCCCAAATTTTTTCAAATAAATCAATAAGTTAACATCACAGTAAATTTTAGATAACATTGATGTTTAGCATCATATATGTAAATAAAAATTATCACCAGTGTCTGAAATTCGAATGTGCAGATCCAATCAAATTGCTTTATTTCAGAAATCAAACAATTTAATTGGATCGGTGCATTCGAATTTTAGACATCTTCGATAATGTTAATTTTTACTTACAGGTTTTCTCTATGCACCACTCATATAAACTTACTATTTAAAATTTAGAGTCAGGACGTGGTTATAGGTTAAGGTAAGGACCAATATTAGAGGTCAAAATCTAGTTCTGTAGTTAGGGAAGTGTCAGATGAAAAAATCTCAGGTCTAAATATACACATATAACCAATCAGAATAATTAAATTTCTCAGGAGGGGGGGAGGGAGGTGGGCTCTATAGTAAATTGATCTCAGCTAATATCTGACACGTTTCTTACAGTAGTATAAGGTTTTTGAAGGGTCTAAACATTTTTACATTCTGAAAGATAAATGTATAGTGGTTTATGGATAGTAATACTACAAATTTAGCTAATATTGCTAAACCAATGATTGTTTCACAATGACCCTACAATAACTTATCTTTTATTTAATCACCAAAAGTAATATATACAGTATGCATAATTAAATTTCTAGTTGTCTTAACGTTTATAAAGTTTTGAGTTATCAATAAATTTAATTGTCCCAAATTTGTTCAACTGTCCCGCGCCCAACACTACCTTAAACCTAAAAGAGTTATATTTGGACTACAAATTTACAGATACCCGTTTTGCTTTACTTTTAGCTTGATTTTATTTTGCATCTAACTTATCCATGAAAATGAACAAAGAAACTAATAAATGAAAAAAATGTTTCCATTAGAGAGCAGGATATAAATCAAATGAAAAAAGAGGGAAAGTGACTGTTGTTTTACCATACTTTAGTTCTTAGAATAATGGTTCTATATGGGGTGCGGACAATAGAAACAGCCCTTTTTTACATATATCTTATTTTGAGATAATTAATTGATTTTCGGACTGATCCGGGATTAATCAAATTTCACGATTTTGATTGGTTAAAGTTAGCAGGTGACTATCGGATAATCTCGTGATGTGTTGGTTCTTCGAAGCCTCGTGTAATTTTTCTTTTACATTATCTTGATTTTTTATTATGCAAACCGACTTTCATTTATAATTGAAAAATGTTAATCGAGTCAAAATTTATATGAATCTAATAAAAACTCATTTTTCAAAAAAATGTAAAAAAGGGCTGTTTCTATTGTCCGCACCCCATATATTTGCACTGGTAAATCACGTGAATTAACAAGTCAAATTTCCATATATAAAGGTGAGTCAGGACCCCGAAAATATAGAGATGGATAAGGTTTTTTTGCGTATTTTTTGGGGATATCTAAAGCAGAACAGATTCTCCCAATCGAATTAACTTTAGTGTTAGGCTCATCTTTGATTAGGGTTAAATAGGTTATATATAAACAAAATTGACTTCCCGACATTCTTTAATTAACTAACCCAAGGTAGGTTTATAATGCTGTTTTTGTATTTTCGCTTTTCTTTCTTGTTTGGCTTCGCCAAAGATCATCAAAATTCTATAACTTGATTGGTCAGGCGTCACGAGGTTATGCTTCGCTTTAGACGACCCTAAAAAGGAAAAATTTTCACGAATATATTTTAGGGAATTAACTTTAGGGTTAGTGTCATCATATATTAAAGTTAGATAGATTTTAGGTAGTCATATATAAGCAAAATTGCCTTCCCGACATTTTTAATTAATTCACCAAGGTAGGTTTAGACTACCGTTTTTTGTTTTTCAGGGGTTTCGTTTTCTGCTTCGCCAAAGATCATCAAGTTTCTATGATTTGATTGGTCACATGGACGTGATTCTGCTCCGCTTTTAGACGACCCCTTTTTAGTAAGAAACTAGTAAGAAGGTGCAGACATTAGAACATGAAATAAATACGGCATAACCATAATTTGGTTATAGAGATGGTAAAGTCAGTCCAGGTCCGGTCTTGGTCCTAGAACTTGTAGTCCTACCACATGAACCTAAGGATCAGGTCCTTATATAATAAGTCCTAAAACTTAGGCCCAATCAAGATTAATTTAGGATTAAATCCTTGAACTCAGTTACTGATACCTTCTATTTAAAATTCTTTGTTTATTGTGAATACAAAAAGCACATTTATCATATAACATATCTATTACCTGTTACTGTATTCTAAAAAATTATTACTATTGTCACGGGTAAACGTGATATTTTCCGACGATCATTTAAAGTACACTGCGCCACATTTTCATGACAACCGATTCTGCATATAATTAATTGTGCATAATGCTCGGGGCTTAGCTTCGGTGGAATGATTTAGAAATCATACAATCTATCGTATGATACACATAATATGCTAGCGTCGTAGATAGAGTATCGTATGATTTTAATCTCGTAGTTTCTATAATATTCTATAATATTAGATTGGCGACTCCCATAATTTTTGTAAAGTATCGTATGACGTTAGATTGCTATTCCCATAATATTTGTAAGGTATAAAAGAAGGTCGTTTTAGCTCTTCTTCTATCAGGAATCTTCGAATTATCATATAATTAAATCTACAAAAATAGATATAATAAACTCTGACTATATTAATACACAAGTCACGTTTATACTAAATCGGGTTAAATCACCAAGTCACGCCTCTGGCGAGCGGCCTTCTTGTCGTCATTTGCATCGGTTAAAGAAGAGATCGTTCGATACTCCCCGTAACACTATGATATAGCAAAATTAGATTATATATTGTGATATTAGTGGCATTCTTATTCTAAATTATAATTTTTTAAAAATTTTGATTAGTTGTATTTATACAAATATACAGTATATTACAATCTAAAAGAGTTGAAATATTATTGAAATACCAAATACATACAACTAATAGAACAGTAAAGCATATCGGAACTTATCTACAGTATATAGATATAATATGCTGCCTATCAAAAGTTTAGATGGGGTTACTAATTTGTTACTAACATATTTTAAATTCTTATATATTTTATATTAAGATGGACCTATGAACTTAGGTCCTAGAATTAGGATCTAGTCTTTAAAAAAACAAGGTCCCAAAACTAGCTTCTAGAGTCCCGGACTTAAGACTTTACCATTCTAATATGTGTAAGAGGGTAGTTACCCATCTCTAAACATGCCCATTTTTGCAGATCCTTTTTAGGGATCTAAAGCCGTGTACCCACGTGACATTTTCATGTAAATCAACCAACCGGAGTCGCGAAATTTTATTTACACGGATCAGCCCGAAGAAGTCAAAAATCACAAACGGCAGTCTAAGGGCCATTAATAAAAAATGTCGGAAAGGCAATTTTACCTCTATAGTTGTTCTAATCTTAACCCGACCCTAATGCTAAATAGGCTCTAATACTAATTTTAACTAAAATTTCAAAAAATCACGTGGGTACATATCCCCTTTTTTGGTAAAACCTCTATATTTTTCGAGAGTCTCTTACGCGAATTGATGAACTTAAAAAATTTTAGGTTCACCAATTTCACAAATTCAATAGAAGTTCGCCAATAGTGATGAAACTATTACACCATTCTAATTTTATTTCACCCAGCATCTTTATTTATGAATACAGAAATCTTAAAAATTTGACCATTAATATGTAAAATTGACTTATGGCTGTGCGAATCGATATCTCCAAGTTAAGAAGCATCTTATGTGTATCAAAATGGGTTAGATAATGAGAGAGACAGGTTATCAGTGTTATCTTATAGATCAGAGGTCCAATAGTTCTTTCGGTGTTTAGTATTAACTGATATATATATATATATTGTGAGTGGAAACCGAATTTAAGTGGATTCGGAATTTTATATAAAACCAGCATTTGGTTTGTTTTATCATATGCACAACCATATTACAACCCAGGAAATTCTAAAACCATTTAAATTCCATTCTCATTCACAACATACATACCATATCTACCCAACATATAGACCCCGTGCGATGTACCCCTGTAGCAATTTTGACAGTCAATTTTTGACTTATACCCGGGTGCATATGTTGGGTAAATACGGTATATAGATTGATAAAATAAATTTAAATTTAGGGACTAAAAAAAAATTCGGCTTTGAAATTCGAATTTTAGTTTAATTGCGCCATGTCGTAATGTTTATTTCTATATATTAATGGTTTATTCAGTGGGCTTAATAATTTTAATTGTAGATATCATGGAAGGATTTTTATCCGTAAATCAATTGCCCGGGTAACTTATTTATGCATCTTAAGTACTTTTGAGAACGTAACGTTTCACAAGCAAAAATTCATTAAGCATTATGAACACCATTTCTAGCTTTAAAAATGAATGCCAAATATATTCTGCAAAATAATATGAAAACTACACAATACTTTATTTAGAAGACCAAGATACCGTTAACAGTATTATAACGTGATTGTTACATGCAAATAAAAGTTGTTCAACTGGCAAATATTACAAAAAAAGAGTTTGATGATATGCAATTGGAACTTACAATTCTATTTAATGTTGGCAGCCGATGGAACGATGTAACGTTCTATTCATAAATTTAAATAGATTTTTTATTGTATATTGTAAAACTTGTCAATGGAACAATAGAATAGAACAATATAATATTGGAATTAAATACATCTTTTTGTCAATGGAGTAAAAAATTTGATAATGATGAATAATAACAAATATTTTGTATATTCATAAGAATAGAGGGAAAACGAATCAATATTGTGATCGTTAATGAATTTTGGCAGTTATGAAAGAAAACGCATTGTTAGAAAAGAAAACTATACGATTTGATAATCAATGGAACGTAAATTAGCTAATTATATGATGTCATATGAAGAGATTAAATGAGTGAACAGACTTTGAACATCTCGACATAGAATCCGTAGAATCCACGAATCAGCAGTCCGTTGTACATGACCAGGATTAGAATTAGATTTTCTCGGCATGCATGAATTAGAAATTCTGGACAGGTGTCACTTCGGGTGCTTGAAATGGTCACTTTATGTATAGAACATATACATAAAAGTCAAATAGACCCCGAAATTCTAATAACTAAGTAACTAAGTCATGAGATAACTTCTATACGTAAAATACTGAAATACCCTTAAATGTCTTGTTTAGCCTTGATTGTAATCAATATTTCTCAAAATCGATTACTAGATTTTATTAAGAAAAACCATTAGTTTATATAAATTTAAGTTATACCTTATTAAAAATGCTCAATATACTGTACGATTTATAAGCCTCCGATACGTATCTCTTTTTTTATTTAAGATTGAGCACACGTACATATGTATGTACGTACGTACATGAAACCTAAAACTACACTTAAATTATCTGTGATGGTTAGATCGTCAAATAACATACATATGCGCGTACGTACGTATGACAGTGACATATATATAGATATCATTGCCCAAATTTATATGACGCGAGGAGAAAACTACATACCTCCAACTTTCCAAATATTAGTGTCAGCAGTATACTCGCATAAAGATTTTAATTTATCCACTATCGCTATGTCATATCTGAAGTTGCCAACTGCCTGAATCTCTACTATGGATAGATCTCTTGTAACATAGATGACCTCTAATAAAATATATATTATATATCAATTTATCATCGTTATAGAGTAGGGTCAATGATACAGTAAAAGATCCTTATTGTTAATCCTTAATATGAGCTTAAGTCCATTTAGGTGCGCTTCAGGCTCGGAGTGGAAACTCCGAACAAAGTGCAACTTCATACACGATAGCTATGCTGCAAAAAGATGTCATTGTAAATTTTTGAACACTGCCCCATATACAACTTCTCTGAGATAATTGCCTTCTTAAATTTTTCTGTGTTTCTTAAAAAAAAAAATCCTGTATGGTCAGATTCACACGTTAGGGGGGCGTCAATGTTTCATAATCTTGATTGTAGTGCCTCGAGATGGTATCGATTTGTTTGGCTTGTGTAATAAAGAAACTAATATTTATTAATGGATTCAATGCATCAAAACAAATGCATCTACATTGCTGCATTGATAATTAGAATTCATGCACGTAAATTGTAACAAATCATATTCTGAACTCTGCATAATTGTTTAATCTTAAGATCTTAACGTCACTAATCTAAAAAAAAAAAACTTTCGCCAAGAAAAAAAAAATTTTTTTGTTGTCTAATAAGGGTTAGGTTTGGTTATGTTAAAAAAAGGTCTCAATTAATATCAAATTTTGCAAGGCGATCTTTCTGTTGGTGCGCATAGGCAGTTTTATGAACAAATTTTTAATTCTGTAATTTATCTAATTGTTTTTCGTTTATATATATATATATATATATCTGATATATTGCACTTCTTTTTGTTCCAAATCTTCAAACTTAATTGGCCATCTAAATTTTTCAAGGGTAATAGATAATGTTTCGGACGAATCCGGAATATTTCACGAAATGTAATAATCTATGTAAGCGATAGCCAAAATTAAACCTTACATATTTTATAAATTAAATTATTATATTATTAAGTAATTTAAGAGTTTTATATGTCGTAGGTGGCAATGGAGTTTGTGAATCTGGAATTTCCTAGATAAATTAGGTTAGGGTTAGGGTTACGGTGTACATGATAAAATCAACCCAAAAATGGGTGTTTTATATATAAATTCCGAATCCACTTAAACTCCGTTCCACTTACAACATATATAAATTGTCTCCTAAGTTGAAATAGTTCAGGTTAACCAGAATAAAAATCCGAACCGGAGACCTTACTTGTAGGGAGCTACCCGTGAAAGATCACCAATCAGATGATCTACACCACTTAAAGGGAGTTAAAAAAAAAAAAAAAAGATGATCTACACTAGCGATTTGACCCAGGTGAGTGTCACCCGGGTCACCCGCGGGTGGGTGGGTGACCCGCGTTAAGTTATGGTAACCAGGTGAAAACGGGTGGGTCAACCCACGAATAACCTGTAAATTGGACCACGGGTTGATTCATAGTTTTGCAATATGTTAGCCTCCAAAGATAAGTCAGCCGGAATTGTTATCATATCCTCGAGGCTATTATTATAATTTCTAGAAACCTCATAAAAATTGGCCGATTCGATTAAGTTTGTGATTTCGGCATAATAGATTCAATAAACTGAACAACGTATTATTTCGGGCATTACAGCTGTTGTCATAAATTCTGGGTTCGGTCTTGTTCTTAGAATCATCTAACTCTTCGGAAACTATTTCGCTATCTTCGTATCGAAGTTCCAAGCACAGCGAAGTAGTTTCCGAAAAGGTAGGTAATTCTTAGAATGAGATCGAAGAAGTTTCGGGAAACGAGAAAATTTTTAGGTGGCCGGAATTTATGAAAACAGCTGTAACCACCCGGGCTTGTTTTTAATTAACCTAGGTGACCTCCGGTCCGGCCAGTCTCGATCGTAATAGGACTGATCAATTAGTGATATTTGGTCCGGTCTGGTCTGGTCCTTCGGTCTTAAGAACAGTCTTCAAATGTCATAATTATGGCTTTCTAATAATTTGATATCCTATACTAGGAAAATGGGAACCATTTAAAGTCCGAAGGACAATATGGGGTGTCCCCTATTAAAAGGGCCCATTTTTACATTCATCTCATTTTGAGATAATTGAGTTTAACCATTTGTTTTGATTTTCGGACTGATCCGGGATTAACCAAATTTCACACTTTTGATTGGTTAAATGTAGCAGGTGACTATCGGGTAGTCTCGTGATGTGCTTGGCCTTAGACAACTTCGTTTAATATTTCTTTTACGTTATCTCTATTTTTATTATGCAAATCGACTTTCATTTATAATTGAAAAATGTCAATCATGTTAAAATTTACATGAATCTAATAAAAACAATTTTTGAAAAATTGTAAAAATGGGCCCTTTTAATAGGAGACGCCCCATATAAAATATTACACTGATCTAGCCAATAACCATCAGTTTTCTATTGTTTTGATTGTTTTTTTATGTTACACCTGATCTAGCCAATCAGGATTCAGAATTTGCTAACACACGGACATCGGGTGTACTATTGCTCTACCTGTGAGTGTCCTTCGGACAATAATGATATAATCACAACAGGCTATTGACAATTTTGATCAGCTGAGATTTTGGTCCGGACCGCAAGGACACGGAAATTGTGATTTAATGTGATTACAGCTATTTTCATAATTCCTGGAACACCTAATAAAATTTGACCGAATGATGTTTCGGCCGATTTGATTAAGTTTATGATTTCGAGGAATAAGAATCAGATACGTAATTTAATAAGATCAGGTGACTAATATATATTACAATAAGACTAAATATCGTAAATCGTAAAATTTCAATTCCTATTCTTTGACGCCAAACGAAACCTTTATTCATTTCTAATTATTTTCGACGAAAATTTGTTTCTAAAAAATTGAATTAAATTTCAATTCCTATTCTTTGGCAAGATTCATTTTCGCTCAAACGAAGCCTTTATTCATTTCTAATTATTTTTTCGTTCCTTGTCGAAGACGACAAATTCGTTTTTAAAAAATTGAATTAAATTTCAAATCATATATCCATTTTCGTTCAAAGAAGCCTTTATTCACTTCTAACTATTTTCTTTTCATGGCGACTATGAAAAATTCGTTTTTAAAAATTGAATTAAATTTCAATTCCTATTCTTTGGCAAGATTCATTTTCGTTCAAACGGAGTCTTTATTCATTTCTAATTATTTTTTCATTTCATGTCGAAGACGAAAATCTAGTTTTTAAAAAATTGCGTAAAACGTCAATTCCTATTCTTTGACAAGATCCATATTCGTTCAAATGAAGGCATTTATTCATTCTTAATTATTTTTCGTTTCTTGTCGAAGACGAAAATTCGTCTTTAAAAAATTAAACTAATTTCGATTCCAATTCTTCGGCAAGATCCATTTTCATTCAAACGAAGGCATTATTTATTTCTAATTATTTTTCGTTCTTGTCGAAGACGAAAATTTATTTTTAAAGAATTTGCGGTATCTCAATTCATGATCATATTTAACTTTTTTAATAGCGGCACCTGTTCGAGTAATATATTTGTTCTAAAAGTCTAATTTATATTCGATTCCTTTTTTACATTTCTTATTAAGGTTTATTGGTTGACATGAATAGTTTTTTCCATAAATTTTCGTACAAACTAAGCACACCATTTATGTTGGACAAGCATTCGAACGAAAATTTAAAATCGTTGACATTATTGTATGACAATCGTAATGATGCTTTTATTAATTATTTTATTATACCGAATCAATAACTTATCAAATTCGGCCGAGCATCATTCGGTCAATTTTTATTAGGTGTTCCAGAAATTATGAAAATAGCAGTAAACCAAATCGCACTAAATCGCATAATTTTACATCATATTTATATTCTCCGATTAAAATATAGCGTATTAATTTGCTAATTGAGCGCAGTATTTAAAAAATTACGTATTAATTTGTTAGTTGAACGCAGTATTTAAAAAATTGCTGAAGTTTTTTTTTAAGTAAAATTTGCAAAAAACACTAAATCGCACTTTTAAATTTTCATCATCAGCAAATCGCATATATTACATATACCGCACGCATAAATTCCGTGTCCCTGCCGGACCGGCCCAGACTGGTTCAAACCAAGGACCGAATAAACTTTCAGTCCCAGTTCAAAGACCGGTCCGGACCGGTTTTTGCAAGGACCGATCCAACACTACGCAGAAGATGGTTTCACAGAGAATCGATTATTAGAAGAGATCTGATTGGTGCACCTATGACGATCTTTCATGTTCGTCCTGAGAAGGTCGGCTAAAGACCAGTTACATGTCTTCGGTTTCCAGTCTTTTAACCCGGTCAATAATCAACTACTAAAACTAGAGTTGGAACCGGTTTTAATAATTCGGGTTTATCACGTGAATTTTGTGATATTTTAGAATTTAATCCTAATAAATTCTAAAATATCACAAAATTCACGTGATAAACCCGAATTATTAAAACCGGTTCCAACCTCTAACTTAGGGTGTCCAGAATTATGCGATGCTATGCCATGCGCATAATTGACCATTTTGCATCGCATATGCTTCGCATAATTAAGCAAAAAAAAGCGTTCAGGGCATGTGGCTCAAATATGATTGGTAGATACGATAACAATAGCTAATGCGGGAAAGAATTCCGAAAAGTTCTGATGTAGAAATGAATGAACTGAAAATACGAGCAAGGTCGAGGCCAGAAATATTTCGACGTCAAATTTTCACTATATAAAATCGAAATTTTTGCTATAAAATTTGTATCATGTGATATAAAATGATTGGCTTATTATTTTCACCATTTTAATTTCAACCGGGATTAACATTATTTTATTCTTAACGCTGGTCAAATTGAAATAAATCGAAATTTTTACAAAAACGACCAAAATTTTTGTTTCAAATCGAAATAATATTTCCGTGTCCCTGGTCGAGGCAAAATTTTTTGTCCCGAATAATTTCGAGGATAGTATACGTTGCATAACACTAAAAGATTGCATAATCTATTTAAATATTTCGCATAATCTTAAATTTATTTCGCATTCATCGCATAATTGATCTCGGTCAAATCGCATAATTTACCTCATCGCATCGCATAATCCTGGACACCCTAATAAAAACTCTCCTAATCATGTGACAAAGAGTTAACTTTTTAGTTCTATTATATTGAAATGTAAATGATATAAAAGCTATATAAATTATAAAATGCAGTTTTAAATACGTATTTATTAATATTGTATTATGAAATACAGTATATAGTTTACAAGTATATAGTATTGATTTAACTAAGTATATAAGTTACATACTTTAGGCAAAGTTGATTTTTTGTTTTGCATTCCTAATCGACCCATTTTTTCAATTTTCAATTTTTTTTTAGATCTCAATTGGCCAATTATTCGATTTTGGCTATTTATTTTTTTTCACTATTTTCATTTAGTGTCTCCAACGAAGATCATAATTGTCCGATAGGACTGACAGAAAAATATGATTGTTGACCCAATTCCTCGTGCAAAATGAAAAATTAACTTTGTGTAGTCTTAGTTGTGAACATTATTCTATTATTTATATGAGTTTTACTAAAACGCACCTATTGTGTTTTACACCATGTTACACAAAACTATTAGAATAGCCAATCACAATTTAAGATCAGGTGTAACAAAAAATTTTGTTCTTTTGTTTATTTTTTTAAAAAACATTCATATCTCTAAATTTTGCTTATGAAACTACCTTTGGGGCTCTAATAAAAAAAAATCCTTGCTAAATTTTGTATACACTAATGCCCTGATAAAATCCCAGGCCTTACCCTAACCCTAAAGTAATTAAAATTTATTTTTTGTTTTGTAAAAATTTATTTGTTTGCTTTTGTTACACGGATTTGCAAATCTAATTTGCCTATGGTGGTAAAACACCATAAGTGCGTTTTATAATAATTGATTTATATAGTTAATTAACAAAAAAAAAAAATCTAACCAACCGATCTAAGTTTTTAGATTCCATGTAATACAAATGAAAAATCAGCTTTGCGCGGTCTAATGATAGTGTTAAAACTAGGTGAATAAGTCATCCACAAAGGTAATTTCTAGTTGTACAATAAAATAAAAATTTCAGATGTACGTGTATTAGAATAAATATAGTACATTTATCCAAATTTTTGATCATAAAAACTTTGGATAATCAAATACACAGTTTACTGCAGAAATGCAGATTATCATGAGTCAACCAGTATGCAATTGATCTCACAATTTGGCTGTACTATGTTTTCAATCATAACAATAGCATCGTCTAGCTAAGACCTAAGTACAGATTTTATTCTTGGAGATAAATCAGTTGATTTATTATTCGTTATCTAAAAACAAAAAATTTCTTCAAAGGGTATCTGCATGAATGGTACTAGTAATAGGACTATAAATGCTAAAAATTTAATGCACACTCTGTGATCTATTAAAAAAATTTTTAATATAAATTTATCGAATAGCAATTAAGTATTCTAAGTTTTTTAAAATTTTAGTGAATATTTCTTGATAACCACTAAACTAATTTTAATTAACATTTTTTATTTTTAATTCTACAAAAGAAAAAGCCAAAATAAAAAAATTTTATTGAATTTGTTTGAGTAGTTATTGAGAAACCTTTGCTAAAAATATTATAAAAAAAATTTAAAATTCATTATAATTAATCTCAATTAAGGGATTGAATGTTTTAGATTGTTACAGTAATATATATCTTTAAAAAAAACAATACTATGTACACATACTCAATAAATAATGTCTTCTTTTATTGCTTTATAAATAATATTATTTCAAAAATGTTTTTCATTCCAAAAACTAGTTATAATTTATTATGATAGTAAATAGATATTTATTTACTCTGGATATTAGACTAATAAGACAACCCTTCTGAAGTCCTTCTAATAAAACTTTTAGAACTTCTAAAGCATTAAACAAGCTATTGAAAAAACAAAAATAGCTGTTTTTTAATATTACTGTAATCAGATCCTTTTAGAAAGTTAGTCTGGTGTTGTTGTTTTGTTGTTTGTGCAAAGGCACACTTTGGAAAACAATCTAGCAAATTTGTTATTGGATAACAAAAGTTTTTATAATTCTAAGGTCCAAAATTTTGCATAAAGAATTAGTAGTGAATTAGTTAATAATCCTAAAAAGAGTTTCTTTGTTGATAAAATCTACTTATTCTGTATAAGAAATTGTTATATTGCTTTTTTATAATAAAGTTTTGTCTAAAAAAATGCTTTTTTAAAAGCTATTTTGGCACTAGTACAAAGCCTTTTTTTTTTAACTTTGTAATCCATCTCATCTTTATTAGAGCATTATGCAAAGCTACATAATACATATTCTAATAGTAATGATGGACATTAACCCAGCTTTCTACAAACAAGTGCCCAAATTAGCTACTGCAGGACCCCGAAATATACATAGATAGGTCAGGTATGAGTTTGCTTATTTTTGAGGGTTTTATGCAGATCTTTTCTATTTATAGTAATTTTTTGCTTATTTTGAAGTTTTTTCTGCAAATCTTTCCTTTTTTAGGGGACGTCTAAAGCCATGTCCAGTCACATAATTTTGATTTTTTAATTAAAGTTATGGTAAGGGTTAATTTGGGGTTAGGGTTAGGGCATGTCTTATAGTAAAATTGTCCTCCTGACATTTTTTATTAATGCACCAAGATGGGTTTAGACTGTTGTTTCTTGTATTTTTGCGACTTTTGCTTTTTTTTGCTGTTTTTGTTTCTTCAGGCTGATCTGTGTCGATCAAAATAAACAATCCTATTGGCTCTATATCATGTAATGGACACAGCTTTAGACAACCCCCTTTTTTAGTAATCCTATAATTAACCTAATCTATCTATGTTTATTTCGAGGTCCCGCTACTGCATTGAAAAATGGTTGGCTCATACCGAAGTGTGGTCTTCCCCAATAGTAGTGCCTCGATCTGCAATCTGACTAATTCGAATTTACCTGACAATTAGGATAAAACACAGATATCCTTATCCGTTAATTTTAAATAGATAGATCCGTAATATATTTCAGATTGAGGATAAGGATTATTCGGATTATAATCCTTAATGGTTTGATACGTTAAATTGGGGTGGTCAGTCAACTAAATAAATCAAAATTATATGTAGTCTACTAATACTTAAACTTATCAAATTTTTTGATTAGTGACATATATTTATATATACAGTCGTACCCCCTAAGTGCATGCTCTTGGAACCGGACATAATTATGTACTTAGAGGGGTATACATTTATAGAATTATCCTCTCTAAATACATGCCTTAGGAATCGAATATAAATATGCATTTAGAGAATATGAATTTAGAAAATTAATAATTCATATAATGTAATAAAAATCCAAATTACAGTAATATAAAAAGAGTTTAGTAAACTTTAATTTATTTAGAGAAACTATATAAGAGCAATTAAAAAATATAGTAGTTAAGTGCATTTAATACATATAATACTGTATGTGTGTATGTATGTACTGTACGTATGTATCAGATATGCGCATATTAGAGATTGGAATCAAAATCTATTTTTCTTATGTTAAAATCGGTCAAAACCAGTTTTAATATAAGAAAAATGAATTTCGATTTCAAACTTTAACTAAAAAGTAAACTCTGCAAGTACAGTATAAAATTTGCAATTGAATATATGTGTTAATATAAATTTAATTTTCTTTTTAAATTTGGAATGTTCTAATCCTATAAAGCGCCACCGTTTTATTATTATTTGTCTGATTTTCTGAATTATTTATGTAAAAATTGATATAAAGATCAGCAAATATACTTAGACTACGATGTTGTAGCAAATTAAAAAATACTGTAGATATAATCATAGAGAAATTTCAGAATTAGTTGTGGGAATTTTAAAATTAATTGTGGGAATTTCAAGTACGATAAAGAACGGCTTACTAAATCTAGTAATGTAAGCATAACTATAATAACATAGTAAAAACAGCTGATATTGCATTTTTAGAAGGTAATTGAAATGCGACTTTACTACCACGTGCCATTTTAATCAAATATGGTATTATTCAAAAACAAGAGTTCGAGCTACAAGAATTTTTAATCGGTAATTGTACACAATTGAGGGCAAATTTGAGCAAATTGATTGGTCAGTTTTTAAGATTAGTCATGTACATGCATTTACGAGGAATGCATATTATGTTTGGTACCCCAGAATTTTGTGCATATGCAGAATATCAAAGATGACTAAGTCCCGACCTCAGGACCGAGCTATGGTTTGCATATAGGGAGGGTTTGCACTTAGGGGGCATGCACTTAGGAGGGTGCGACTGTAATTATATAAAAATCGTCTTGCCTTTTTTTTAGATGCACAGTTTTCGTCCTTCTTTTTATAGCAATAAGTTTTAACATCAATTGACTTTTTCCTATTTTAGTAACAAAGTTACAGAACCGTTTTTTAAATTATATATGGGAAATGAATTTTTTTTCTAGTTTAATTTATCTATATATTATTGTTTGGATAATCTCGATGAAGTTAAGTTGCCAATAAAATTTTTTTAAGTAAATATATAAAATTTAGCTTTTAACTTGTATTGTAGAGGTCTTCTATCGATCTACTCGAAATTTGAGAATTTTTAGTAGTAAAGGCCCTGCATCTAAATATTGTATTATAATTTGTCATTATCATTATTACCGGTATAATCAAACATTTAAAATAAATTTTTATATGATATACTACATATAGTTTTGATTTACTTAGTTGACTGACCACCCCAACGTGAAATGTAAATAATAGTCCTGATTGGTCATAAGATTCAATTGAAAATTTTATTATAAGTAATGGTAGGTTTTAAAAATTAGATCAATCGATGGCCAAGTCTTATTAATTCAATCATTTAAAAATAAATTTAAGATACAGTAATTAGTGCATTAATCTGATTATATTATGCTCGATCATTGACTGACTTAGATCAATAATCAAGCACCAATTAATAGGCTCGAGCAACAATAAGTCAATCAATGATTGATGATGCTGATCGATCAAATAAGTATTATATTTTTTTTCCTCTTAGGCGAGACTCGCCAAATACGACCTCTTTGGTTTTATTATACTACTATAAAAAATAGTACAAACTCATTATACAAAGAATAATATAGCATAGGCATTATCCGATTTAGCTAAACTAAACCAAATGTGAATCGCTGCACAGCATCTCTGGAGACACTGACTAGTCCATCAGCCTTGCTCCACTATACAAGGGCATTTCTCAGAGGAAATATCCTTGGAAGTGGGAGGAAAAAACTAAACTACTAAAGGGCAAAATATGTATAAAAGGAGGTAAAAAAGAAAAAGAAAAAACAAAGAAAACAAAAAAACAAATGATAGAAAAAAGAAAAAAGAAAAGCAAGGCCTCAGGTCAATTAAGCCCCGGCACCAAGTAGACTATTTTAAAATTACATGATACTAAGAAAAGTAGTCTCTACTCTAACTAAACTCAATTTATTATATGTAGGCAAAAAACTATTACTAGAAAAATGGCCTCTAACCTAAAAAAACTGTAGAGATAGGTGTGTAAAAGAAACTACGGCTATAAGAACATTCTAGAATGAAATTTCTGTTCAAGGTTTCCTCAAACACATGTCGCTTGCTGTTTATTTTGAAAGGCCAAAATCCACTCGTGATTCCATTCCAATATGGTAGCCGCATTTCCAAATTGGGAGAGGTAAACATTGTCGATCTTTTGACAGGGATAAGCCAGAATGCCCACTTTGTCGAAATTTCGAAAAAGACCAAAGGGACGAGAAAAGTTCCAAGAGGTCCAACTTGTTTCGTGGGTTTAAAACCATGTAAGTTTTGTAGTCTACAGAAAAATATGCAGCTTTCATAAAGTCAAAAACATTTGAGCTTGATGACAAAGACTTTCGGTTACTCAGTAACCAACTACTATTCGATAGTTTTTGTGTTTTACTCCAGGGAGACCTATCTCAAGACTTCTTTTTCAGCTCTTTTTCAGTTGCCCCGAGTAGAACTCTTGTTCCCGAATACTCCAAAAGAAATTTTGTAGTAAGAGGTTGCATATTATCTATAGATTTCTACAGTTCAGTTGTTATGGAAAAGTTGGTCCAGATAATCATCAGAAAGAGTTTGAACATAACTGAAAGTATTATATTGATCGATTGAAAAATTTTTAATATGAAATATTATTTAATTTCTGATCTAAATGATTTAGATCAGAAATTAAATAATATCTCATATTGAAAATTTTTCAATCGATCAATATAATACTTATTTGATCGATTAGCATCATCAATCATTGATTGACTTATTGTTGCTCGAGCCTATTAATTGGTACTCAATTATTGATCTAAATCGATCGATGATCGAGCATAATATAAAACGAGTCAATTTACTACCTTGAAGAAAAGATTTGTGCGTTATTATCTGATCCAAATTTAGATCTGAATTAATCTGGATTTACTCAAATTTGAATTATTAACCGAATACATTAAAGGGTATACAGATTTTATCCGAATTGCTCTAAAAATTTAGGATCGAAGCTCTACCCAACAGCAACAAGTATAGCACCACCTGTTTCAGCTACCAACTACAAAATCTATTCCATCTAAAAACTTCTTTTCTGAGTTTCTCATAAAGAGAATAAAAAAGAAAAAAGTTTAAAGAGGGAACAAAACCTAAAATGAATGACCAAAAAACCAACCAAAATTACAACCAATAAGAAAAGAAATAGTAAAAAAAAACCAAAAAAAAAGCAAAGAAAGAATAGAAACTGTAGATGCTAACACGTTTAGGAGGCTTCCAGAAATTATGTAATTTTTTAGTGGGTGGGTGGGGTCCCGAAAATATCAGGTTATAATTATAATTCTGGTCAAATTTTTATAAATATAAAATTATAAAATTATAAATAACTATTGTTCTACTGACCCGGTTTAGATTATTTAACTACCAAAATGTTCGTCTCACTGAGACGATTCTAACAAGCTCAAAATCGTTAAAATCTAATCACAGGGTCCCAAGATAGTTCAACTTTGTGTAATTTTAATAGTAATTTTTTAGAATCACTAAGTAAATTTCTTTAATATTGAATAACTTTTGATCCACTAGCCGTTTTGGATGATTTAACTACCAAAATGCTCATCTCAGTGAGACGATTCTAACAAGCCCAAAATCGCTAAATTCCAATTACAGGATTCCAAGAACGATAAAGATTTGTATTGTTAAATATACAAAAAATCTTTATTGATTTTGGAATCCTATGATTAGAATTTAGCTTGTTAGAATCGTCTCACTGAGACGAACATTTTTGCAGTTAAACCATCCAAAATGGGCCAGTGGATCAAAAGTTATTCAATATTAAAGAAATTTACTTAGTGACTCTAAAAAATTACTATTAAAATTAAACAAAAGTTGAACGATCTTGGGACCCTGTGATTAGATTTTAATAATTTTGAGCTTATTAGAATCGTCTCACTAAGACAAACATTTTGGTAGTTAAATCATCCAAAATGGGCTAGTGGATCAAAAGTTATTCAATATTAAAGAAATTTACTTAGCAATTCTAGAGGTCGGAACCGGATATCCATTTAACCTTATAGCTACATCCATTCTACAAAAACTATCTGGATAATTTTTAATTTTTAACTCATGGTTAACCGGATAAACCTTGCACTCAACCGGGTAACCTTGCGGATAGCTAAATAATTCTGCAAATATCCAGTTAAGCTGGATAACCTACATATATCTTATTATAAGGCATTATACTAATTAGAATTAACTTTACTATTTATACTTGTCAAGCTACATTTTACCTTTTATGACTGATCCAATTTTGATAATTTCGTATGATCAAAAAGAAATTGCATTCTCGAAATACGTATAATCATTAAATAATAGGAAATGCCAAAATGAGCGAAGTTAGTACAAATAAGCACTTATTTTGTTAGTTTAATGCTAATACGAATGGTTCAATAATTTTAGTCTTACAGCTATTATCATACTCCCTGGAACACCTGATAAAATTATCTGAATTATTTTTTGCCAATTTTGGCATGATCGATATGTAAGGGCCATTTTACCTTGAAAGTAATACCTGCTTTACAGATAGTTTTATCATTAAATTTTTTATTTGAATACTTGTTCAAATGTTTAATTGTTTAATTTGTATGAAAATTTATTGATTAATTTGTACGAAAATTTATTGTTTAATTTGTACGAAAATTTATTGTTTAATTTGTACGAAAATTTATTGTTTAATTTGTATGAAAATTTATAGAAAAACAGTTCTTGTCATTTAATAAATCTTGACAAGAAATATAAAAAAGCACTGAATATAAGTTAGACATTTATAATCACGCAACTCTCACAATTATGATTTATCTCATAAGCAGGCCTACTGAATAATTGATTGTGGGCAATTTTTTGAACTCAATTGATTGGTGGTGCAATCACAATGAGTCAATTAATCGCAATTTTTACATAATTAGCTTATGTATTATATATTCGCCATCAAGATTGATTTCCAATTTTTCAGTATTTAAAATCGGGTCACACCGGGGTACCATATGCAGTGCTCTGTGTACGTATAGTGATGCTTTTAATAATTAATTTTAAGGCCTGCTCATAAGACTGATATTCGAATTCTTATTTTCACTATTATTCAATACCCAAAACTATAGTTAATCATATACTTAATAAAGGAATACTTTCGCACTTTGTTAGTTATGATTGAACTTTATTGAAGATACTAAAAGACAAGACAAAAAAACGCTTGCTTTATACATATCAGTTTCTATTATTTTCTATTATTTTCTATATAAGGGAATACACTTCCGGTAACCTGCCAATTATTTTTTAAAAATACCAAGTGCTCAAAAGTAGTAGGTAAAGCCTTGTTCTTTTTGTAGTCATCGTATTTCCAGCGTCACTAAAGAGTTTTTCACTTGAAGTCGAAGTCGCCGGGATAGCCAAATATTTTCGGGCCAATTTACTCAATACAGGAAACCGGGTTTGATTAGTATGCCACCAGATTAATAATGGACATTGATCCCACGGAATTTCTTGAGCTCCAAGATAATCTGAAACTTCTAACTGTGAACACCTTTTATGAAACATTGATGCTAATAAAGAATTTGACCAATTTTGAACATTATCATAATTTTCTTCAATCCCATATAGAACCTGTGATTTCTCATATTCAGCTTTAAGTAAATCAAAGGCTCTATTTTTTAAAGATTCTGGCATAAATGAAAGGTGTTTACATTGGGGGTCCAAAAGCGTTGCTAGAATTGCTTCGTTACTAGGCACATTCCAATAATGCAACATAGCATTATACAATGTTAATTTTACTTTTTCTTCGAGATCGATACAATTTTGTGAATTATTTATATTAACACGTCGTTGTTTGCTTAATACATAATTGTCATCTACTTCTTCATCGCCTTCATAAACGACATCATCATCAAAAACATCAAAAGAAAAATCAAAATCGACATTTGAATTGTTATTATATACAAGCAGCCCTTGCTTAATTACTGTGATTGCACCATACATAAAACTAATAGTAGCATACTTGCTACCTCCTAATAGTTCAGTCGCTTCAGCGAAAGGTCTTAGAATAGTAATTAAAGATGAAATTGCATCTCACTCCTCATTTGTTAGATTAATTTTTTCTAAGCGGAAGCCATCTTTACGAGTTTGTGGATCATTATCTAATAATGAATTTGTTATTATTATACGAATAATGCCCCGAATTTTTATTAGCCGCTGCCATGAAAGATACGACGAATTCCATCTTGTAGGAACGTCAGCGATAATTCGTAATTGATGGTCATTATTCTCTAAATCCTGAAATAAATAAATAAATAAATTAGAGTAAATTTATATTATTATTATATAATAAAAATACTTACAAGATTTTCAAAATGATGTACATTTTTTTGCGCATTTATTAATCTTTCAGTTTGTTTGGGCGTTGTTAAGAATACCATAAGCCTCTTAGCACGTGCCACCAGGAGTTCAGCATTTATTAACCCCTTTCCAATAACAAGTTGAAGGGTGTGAGCCGTGCATGGAATTCGAATGATATTTGGCATACATTTTATGGCCTTAACCATATTGTTTCCATTGTCCGTTATTATAGTAAAAACTTCGTCTGTTAATCCCCATTCATTAATTACACAACTTAATGCCTCAGCAATTAACTCCCCAGTATGGGGTATGGTAAATATTTAATTGTAAGAACCAATTCATTTAACTGAAAGTTATTATCGATGAACGAACATATAACTCCAAGGTATCCCATGCGATTGCATCCCGTCCAAAGATCACATGTCAAGGAACAAGATATAACATTATCATTAAGTACATTTTTAAGATTTTCTTTAGAGCTGACAAAAGCATCAGTAAGTAATATTCGGCAGAGTTTTTCACTGGGTAACTGATAATTGGGATCAAACTCTGCTAGAAACTCGATAAGCCCTTCTCCATCTCGTATGCTAGTAGGTAATTGGTCTTTAACCAACATACTGACAAACTTTTGATCACGCCTTGCTTTTCGTTTTGAATCGTTCACCGGCATTTTTTGAAACATCTAACCAATATTCGGTTGTGTAGGTTGTTTTTGCTTTTGTTTATGTATTTCTTCTGTAATTGAATGCTGTGACACCAAGTGCCCAATAAAGTTGCTTGTTGAAGTATCCATTGATTCCATCAAATGGCCACATGGTTGAAATCCATTTTCTCTATTAATTTTAAACAAGCAACTAACTATTCGCTTATAAGGTTCTACAGGCTTATACAATTGATAATAGCACCATATCCAACTTTTCTCAGGAACTTTGTTAATAGGTACCAGTTGAATGTCTTTAAGATTAGTTTTGGATGATTTATTGGTGCTAGAACTATTTTCAGTTGGTGTACTACTACTAGTTACTTGATTACTGACAGGCTCGCTAGTACTTTCATCATTTAGTGCCTTATTATTTTCATTAGGCCTTTTTTTTTTCTTCCCATTGCTTTAGATAAGGTAGTACGTTTGTTTGGTTGTCTTGTAAAGAATTTGCTACCCTCTGAATTTCCTCCTCTAGATTCAGGTTCACTGTCACTTAAAGAAATCGAACCAGATACCCCTTCTTGTTCCATATACTCCATGTTGTTTTGGTTCTATTCGTGTCAGAGTAAAGATATTTTTCATGTAGATTATCATACATGTACATCTATATTTATGCATATGATTAAAAATCACAGAATACATACAGTAATACAGTCTATAAAAGATTATATGCTTATGAAAGTTTTATAAAGATTATGTGTATGAAGGATTACGCTTATATAATATAAGGATTTTTAATATGTAGTAATTAGGTTTAAAAAAAATAGATGTGTTTAAAAAGAGAGCAGGTGACTATAGAGAAGCAAATCGTCAAAAAAAATATATATGATAAAGAATAAAAGGAAAAAAAAGAATGTACTTATAGTGTTTAACATATGTAAGGTTAAGGTTAGAAGTTAAAAAAATTAGAAGTGAATTAAAAGTTTTAATAAGAGGTAAGAGACGATGAGAAAGTGGCAAAAGGCGAGAAAAAAAAAAAGTAAAAGGCGAAGAGACAAAAAGCGGCCAGAAAAGGTGAGGTTTTGAAAAAGAATGTTGCATATTTAATGATTGGTTAGACAAGTGATGTTACAATATAATATTCTTCGCAACATAATATTTCTATTTGTAAAAGAGAGATTTAAAAGTCAGTAACGTTTAATAAACGAGAGAATATTGTATCCTTTTTTTTTTATTTATTCAAATGTTTATATTTCATACATTTCAACAATCAAAGTTAGCTAACAGCATTGTACGTACATTAAAAAATTGGCTTTTCGATTACTATCCCTTAAACTGTAAGCAATTCCAGGCAAATTTGCCTGGAAAATTGCTATAAATATACTTATGATCTACTTTTTTTAAAATTTAAATATTTAATTAAATTTTTTTTTGATAATATTTAAAAATAAAGATTATATTATAGTAGTATTTAATTTTATATTATCCCTTAGATTGTAACACAGGCAAATTTGCCTGCGTATTTTAAAATTGTTAATAAAATTTTAAATATTGATTTTAGTCATATCTTTTCTAAGTAAAAAATATTCTTTGAGTTTTGTTTTAGTAACTTTGTTATAAATTTTTTTTAAAATCATTAGAAAACTTTAATATAATAAATGTTTAAAGTTCTTGTATTGGCATTTTTACTATTAAAATTTTTCTTTAGATTTTTTCAAATTTTATATGTTCCCGTCTATAAAAAAAATCTTTACTTCTAATACAAGTCTTAATTTTTACAAGTAAATCATTAAAGTTGCAATAATGAAAGTTGTCATCCTTTATATAAACTACAATATTGTCTTAAGAACTATAGTTCTAAAACTAAAACTAAATAAGATTGCAGAAAAATTGTAATAAAATTTTTTAAAAAAATTTTTTCTTAAAATTATCTATTTTCAGCTTATATGTAACTATAATTTATTTTCTTATAATATAAAAACTAATTTTGCAAAAAAGTAATCCTTATTTTCAAATATAATTGTACAAAGTTTTATTTAATTATTTTAGCATTTTAAAAAAGTAAATCAGAGCTAAAAAAGTGCAAAAACGCAGGCAAATTTGCTTGTGTTCTACTACAATCTAAGGGATAAGAAAAAAATTTTAAGTTGCTAATAAGCTAAAAATAGACAAATTTTGAAAAAAATTTTAGCCAAAAAAATTATTTACTAATTCTTGGCGAACTCTATAAATATTATCTCTAGCCTCTTGTTTTGAATATATATTGTAGTTTATAAAAAGGATTACAACTTTTATTATTGCAACATTTGTGATTTACTTGTAAAAATTAAGACTTGTATTAGAAGTAAAAATTTTTTTTATAGACGGGAACATATAAAATTTAAGAAAATCTAAAGAAAAATTTTATAGTAAAAATTTTAAAATAAAAACTTTAAACTTTTATTACTTTAAAGGTTATTAATAACTTTAAAAAATTTTTATAATAAAGTTTATAAAATATATTTTAAAGAAAATATTCTATAAATAAAGTATACCCTATATTCTTAATAAAATTTTATTTTATTTAAAAAATTGTAAATATTTCTAAAAATTCCAGGCAAATTTGCCTGGAATACAGTTTAAGGGATATTAAGTTAGTTTAGACGTTCAATGAAAATGAATAAAGGAAAATGATGTTAAGTTAGGTAGACCAGTTAGATAGATACTATATAGATAAATATATATATGTAGTTAAAAACTAATAGGTAACGGTTATTTATCTGTAAAGTATTTACAACATTCGGATATGCAGGTTACTCATGTGGATACCCGTGGATAACTGTTAGATTATCTTTTTAAAGACTGCCGGGTAATAGTTGCTATCCGTGAGACAATTATGGCATCCGGATATACGGTTAATAGTGCGAATATCCATAAATGCGGTTAACGGTTCCGATCTCTAAGCAATTCTAAAAAATCACTATTAAAATTACACTAAAGTTGAATGATCTTGGGATTCTGTGATTATATTTTAATGAATTTGGGCTTGTTAGAATCGTCTCAGTGAGACAAACATTTTGGTAGTTAAAACATCCAAATTGGTCCAGTAGAGCAATAGTTATTATCAATTTCATAAATTGAAACATATGAATAAATTTTAAAAAATATAAAATTTGATTGGTTAATAGAGTATCAGGTGTGAGTAGGTGGGGTAAAATTTTGAAATTTATTAGTAAAAAATATTATATAATTTCCGGAAGCCCCCTTAGCATAAATGGTAAAAATTATATAATACTACAAGTAGGGTTCAAGGTACAGATAAAAAATTAGGCATGCCTCTGAGGGCATGCCGTGAGTTGAGGCATGCCTCTTATGCCTATAGGCATGCCCTTTTTGTATAGAAAAATATTAAACAAGCTTTTTATTCTCTGATGTTGCTTGACTTTCTACACTTCCGAGTTCTTCCAACTATACTAGCCAATCAAATATGACATTTATGTCACATAACTAGGCATGCCCAATAGCTAAAGGCATGCCTATAGGCATGCCTGTGCCTCTGTGCCTTGAATTCTAATTACAAGACTAGAGCCTACTAAAGTATTATATATACAGATAAAGAAAAAACTAAAACTAAACCAGAAAACAAAGATAAAAAATTTCTTCACGTGCCCTCCTAGATTCCTAACATGTTATTTATTGTTTATTTGTATATAGTGACCAAAATTAACTCATGACCATCAGTTCCGAACTGGGACTAGTCCTGATTTGGAAGGAGTAAATACTGCTGATCTTTTGGAGGGGTAAGCCAGGATTCCCACTTTTTGATAAAAATTTCAAAAAAAATCCAAGGGAAGTGTGATGTTACTTATAAAAAATTTGAAGGAAAAAATGTAGTCAGAAAAACTCATTTTTTTGTTATTCCCCATTGTTTTATCATAGTGTTACAGAGTGATTTGTATGTTTAATAGTTTATATACAAAAATATATAGATTTATATTATATAGGGAAATTCGCCAGAGATATGACATTGATAATTTGGTTTTAATAATTTATTAAAAGATTTATCAAGGGAGTTTATTAAATATTATTATTATTAATTAAAGGTTGAAATCCTATAGGATGTTTTTTAACAACAGTGAAAACTCAGTGCTTTTATATCTTCTATTCTCTTAACGAATTCACGAGGCTTGGGAGTAAGAATTTATGAAACTAGTTCTAACATAGGGCTTTGTTAAGGATTTGCAATACATCAACTAATTCTTTTTTTTCTTTTTGGTTTCCTTGAAGCACTAGTCTTGTGAGAAAGTTCTTCCTTTGAGGCCGCATCAGATTTGCTGGAATCTTCTCTTGTTGATCACTAAGCCCATAATGATGGTTGAAAGTTCCAGATGTTGATTGTTATACCACCACGATCTAGTGATTATTGATTCCAATTTTCAGAAATGTCACTTTGGCCCATGACATTCACCCATGCTTAATTTATACATACTACGTATAAATATCTTAAATACTTGTTTAATTCTCATTCATAATAAAAAAAATTTTATTTTTTTTTAATCTGTTGTTAATTAAAGAAGAGGCACAACATGTAAGTTCGTAGCTAATTATGATTTTTTAACTTAAGAAAAATCTTAATCGAACTTTTTAATGTTTCTCATGAGATAATTGGCGATATTTTAACTATTCTATCAGCATCCAAAAAATGCTTTTTAATTTTATCGACATCAGCATTATCTGAACCTTTCATTAATTTATTCCATTTGTAAAGTTAAATATATATAGATTTATTTACAGTAGGGCAGCTTTGTGGATCAGAAGTCATACATCGCCAATATAATAACTAGGAATCTTAATAGTAGATTCTGGCCTTAATCTTTTACGAATTCTGTTTGCAAGTTAATCCATATATCTTAAGTTTACTATAATTCTTTAATTCGTGAATAAATTTTTATTCATTTTTGTTTGAGTATAAATTTTTTTTTTATTTTCTATATTTAATTTAAGCATCGGCAAATTTTATATATAGATATATATCGATTACTAACCATGTGGATATATGGGGTGTCTTCAATTAAAAGGGCCCATTTTTACATTTTTTTTAAAAATGAGTTTTTGTTATATTCATATAAATTTTGACATGATTGACTTTTTTTAATTATAAATGTAAGTTTATTTACATAATAAAAAATCAAGATAATGTAAAAAGAAAAATTACATGAGGCTGCGTAGAGCCAACACGTCACGAGTTTACCCGATAGTCACCTGCCGTCTTTAACCAATCAATATCGTGAAATTTGATTGATCCTGGATCAGTCCGAAAATCAAAACAAATAATTAAACTCAAATATCTCAAAATAAAATATATGTAAAAATGGGCCCTTTTAATTGAAGACACTCCATATATCGATTACTAGCACCCCTGCCAATTTCTATCGATAGTGATAGTAATCGATATATATCTGGTAGTAATCGATATATATTTGATATAGATACTATCGAGATATGATATCAATTAATAATTATTATATTCACATAATTATGCTTTTTGAACATTTTACAGGTTTTCGCAAGTTTTCGCAAGTTTTTGCAATTTAATTATAAATTTTTTTTTATTTATTACTATTATATAATATTTTAAATTATTAAATATACAATATTCACAAGTTTTTGCTATTTAATATAAAATTTTATTTTTTTATTATATAAATATTACATATATTATATATTATTATAAAAAAAATAACAAAAAAAAATAAATCCAAAAAAAATTAAACTAAAAAAAATTAAAAAATGTAAACAAAAAAAATAAACTATTATATTCTTTATATTTGCTCATATTCGCTTATATTTGCTCATACTCGCTTGCAAAGTGGCAGAAAGTTAGGTTGTTTTCTTGCAAAATTTGGAAAGAAGTAAGGAATAAATAAAATAAAATAAAATAAGTAAAAAAAAAACAAAAAACAAAAAACAAACCTGAAAAAATAACAAAAAAAACAAAAATAAAAAAAATAAACTATTATATTTCGCTTATATTCGCTTATATTCAATTATATTCGTTTATATTTGTAACTTCTTGCAAAGTACCAGAGATGTTAGAATTGGTGTTCTTGTAAAGTTCTGGAAAAGTCAAGTCGTTTTCTTGCTAAGTTTTGAAAAAAGTGAAGGATAAATAAAATAAAATAAAATTAAAAAAATAAGTAACCAAAAAAAAACAAACAAAAAACAATAATGTAAGCAAACTAAATAAAAAAATAAACAAAGTCCCAAATCTCTATTTTGAGGTTGTGTTTTTGCAATTTAGAAATCGTTGAAGGTTTTCGCAAAGTGCCAGAATAAAATAAATTAATAAAGATAAAAAAAACAAACAAAAAACATGAAACGAAAAAATAAATAAAACAAAACCTTGCAAAAACTTGCAAAAACTTGTGTTCTTGAACTTCCAAAATTGCTAAAGAAAGTAGTTGTGTGTTTTTGCAAAGTGTCGAAAGGCTGAGTTAGCTTGCACTAAGTACCAAAAAGTCACTAAATTTTTTGCAAAGTGCTAGTGGTAAAGTGTAGAAATAAAATAAAAAAAATTAAAAAATAAAAAAAATTAAAAAATAAAAAAAAATATAAATAAAAAAAAACAAAATGAAACTAAACGAAACAAAATGAAACTAAACGAAACTAAACCAAACCAAAAAAAACAAAAGGAAAATGAAAAAACAATGTAAAATTAATAGAAGATCTAAATTATATACAAAAAAAAACAAAAATATAATTTGATCTTGTAGTACAATTATCAAAAATCATCGAAACATTTTGAAAATATTAGTCAAACGCTTTCTTGATATAATTCAGGTTACAGATCGTCCTAAAATATTTCAAATGTATTCAAAATATTAAAAAGAAAAAAGAAAGAAAAAAAAAGAGAGAAAAAAAAGAGTGGTGTGGGGTAAAAGGGTGAGAGAGTAAAAATAGGTCGAAACGGCTTTTTTTTTACACATTTTGTAGAATATATTTTTATGATCTAGGACACATTACGGATTAAATGGGCATAGGAAATTTTTTAAAATTTTTTTTTTGTTTTTTTTTTTTATTTGGTGATCCAGTTTAAAATTTTTGCGACATGGTCAAAACACTATGTAATCATTAAAGATCTGCTAATCGTCATATATCGTTTCAAATAATTACGATTATAATCGATTTATAGATATATAACGATTTTAATATAAGGGAATATGTTTTCCACACACCTGCATAGCCGTGCACCCTATATGCATGCATATAAATAAAGATCATCAAGATAATCAAGATAAGTTTTTTTTTTGTTTGATTTTTTTTTTTGTTTTGATTATTTTTGTTTTACCGTATTTTGTTACTAATTTTTTTTCTTTTTTAGTTGCTATCTTCACGTCATCGTCGTTGGTGTCATCTTGGTATCATTGCAAGTGTCGTTGTAGGTGTCGTTGTAGGTGTCGTTGTAGGTGCCGTCGTAGGTGTCGTTGTTAGATTTTCTTGTGCTGGCCTTCTTTTGAAGTAATCTTATACGTTTCTACGGCGCTGTAGAGGACATTCTTGGTGGGTGGTTTTCTACGTTTATGTTTCTCCAGTGGGTGGTATTGCACTTTTTTCTGGAGTTGTATTGTAGTATAACTCAGTAAGTTTTCTGGTTCGAGTTAAGTATTTTTTTTCGGTAAGTTTTTTGTTTGACCTTTTTTTTTTTAATGCTTTTCTTCTGATTTTGCCGTTGGAGCCGTCGTTACTAGAGTCGCTATTTTTGGGTAAGTTTTTCATCTTGTTTCGTTTTTTTTCTTATATATTTACTGATCTTTTCTTTCTTCCGGGTGTGATTTTGCCGTTGGAGGCGTTGTTACTGGAGTTATTGGAGTCGCCGTTTTCAGGTAAGTTTTTTGTCTTGGTGTCGTTTTTTTTTTCTTGATATATTTACTGATGCTTCTCTTTCTTCCAGCTGATTTCGCCGTTAGAACTGTCGTTATTGGAGTTATTGGAGCTGCCGTTTTGGGTAAGTTTTTCGTCTTGAGTCACACTTTGTTTTTTTTGTTTCTTTTTTTCCTCTTTATTCAGGTACTAACTCTTCTCTTCTTTCAGATGCGATTTCACCGGCATTACTGAAGCTATTGTTTTCGGGTATGTTTTCGTTTTAGGGCTGTTAATTTGTTTTTTTTCTTTAACTTATATATTTACTAATGCTTTTCTTCTTTTAGTTATGATTTCGCCATTGGAGTCGTCGTTACTGGAGTTATTGGGTGCTTTTTTTCTTTTAGATACGATTTCGCCGTTGGAGCTAGAGGTTGTACCCGAAATAAATTTCAAATTCCGGATAACCCGCCTGTTTACCAGATTATTACTGGGTCACAAACCGGATTGTTTTAAAAAATCTGGGTTACCCGGGTGACCCAGTTGACCCGGTTTGTTTGATTGGCTAATGCAAAATTGAGGTAGCTCTTAAGGGTATGTAATTTTTTTAAAGGTTGTACCCGTTAAAAAATTTAAGCTCCAGGTTACTCACCGTTTACAACATTATAAAATGGGTCATCTTAATAATCCGGGTAACCCGGTTTTTTTTTATTGATTGATGCAAAATCATAAATTCTCTTATATACATTTTTTTAAAAAACTACATATAATGATAATGGTAACTGATAAATTTATTTAATTTTTATGTATAAAATTTAATATATGGGGTCTGTGCCTTGAAAATGACCTTACGGGGCTATGTAGATTTTATAAATAAAAATTAAAATTTCTAGCTATTTGGTAGTCCATTCAAATAAACTTATATTATTTTGTAGAGCTTAGCGAGTTCTACAAAATAAAATAAAAATTATTTGAATTTGATTATTAGACGGTTAGAAATTTTAATTTTTATTCATAAAATCTACATAGTCCGTAAGGTCATTTTCAAGGCACAGACCCCATATAAGTTTAACAAATTTTACAGGTGCCCTGAGAATCATGATAATAGCTGTAACATAATCAGTTTATTCTCCAACGGCTAGAGGCCATCAGAAAATAAACTGGGTTTAAATAATAAAAATTAAAATGACCTCACTCCCAACGGACATACGTACTGTACATACGTTTGTACACATGCTTATGGATAATAAATCCGGGTCACCCGGTTTACAATAGCTATGACCCGGTTGACAGGTGTTAACCAGGTTACCCGGGTAACACTTATACGGGTACAAGCTCTAGTTGGAGCCGTCATTAGGGTTCAGGTTCGGATTAGAGTATCGTCTTTTAGTTGCAATTTCGCCGTTGGAGCCATAGTTACTGGAGCTTTTCTTCTTTTAGGTACGATTTCGCCATTGGAGGCGACATTAGGGTTCGGGTTAGGGTTCGGTTTAAAGTTTGAATGTTTGTTACTTTGTGTGTTTTTTTTTTTAGCCGTAGTGCTGTTGTATTTTTCTTGTTTTTTTTTCTTTTTTTTTTAATAAAAATTTATCGTTGTGTATTCTTGTTTTTTTTTTTTTAATAAAAAAATCTTAAAAAATCTTAAAATTTTTTTATAAAATTTGCAATTGAAGTTGATTGGCCGGGTACGAGCGATTGATCACATGCTCATGTGATCGGTTTTGATTGGTCAATAATGGCATGCACGGCCGCGCAGGTGCATGGAATTTTCAAACTCTTAATATAAAAAATAATATATATCAATTTTTATCCAATTAATCGATATATAATGATACGATATAAAATGATTAAGTGCTATATATCAATCAATATCTATATATAAAATTTGCTAATGAATAAGTTAAACTATAAACTAATTGATTTTTGAATTACACTAATCAGGTTCAAGTCTCGCACAGTACTTATTTCAGTAGCTAACCCTGCCAGTACTAGGCTAGATATGTGTCTGACTGGTCTGAACAAACCCCCAATTTTCATGTAGTACCTATTTCAGCATTTACATCCGCCGGTACCAGGCTTGATATACGAACTACAGGCAGAGTACCTTAAGTCAGTTTAGTGTAATTTCTAATAATTTTCTTAGTTTAAAGTTTTAATAGTTTTAAAAATTATCTTTTATCACGCATAATTTGATTTGATATTATTTTTTTGACAAATAAGTGAAAGATTAATATTAGAACGAATACGAGTAATTAATTCTTAAGCAGAAAATAGTTTATTAAATAGTCATCTGCTCCTTTATCCAGACCTCTAACTTTAGAATCTTCATTAGCTTTTGCGGATAATAATATTATAGGAATTGAAAAATTATTATTATTATTATTTTTTTTTATTAAATCTTAATACATTTAATAATTTGCATCTATTCATATTTGGCATCATGATATCACTTAGGATTAAATCAGGTAATTTATTAAGCTTTTTTAAGACCCTTAATGCATCTTGACTATAGATGCTAGTGAAATTAAACTATTTCACCAGGTGAAATGGTGAAATAGTTTCACCAGAATTACACCAAAATGTTATTTTGGTGAATTGGTGAAATTGGTGAAATTGGTGAATTAGTGAATTGGTGAAATTGGTGAATTGGTGAATTGTTGAATTGGTAAAATGGTGAATTGAATTGGTGAAATGTAGTGTTTGTAGTCGATTTGTGTTAGTCGATTTTTATCGACTTAGCCAGCTTAGTCAGCTGATTTTTCAAAAAATCGACTTAGTCAATTTTTATGTTAGATTGTATTAAAAATCACAATAACCAATTAAATTAGGCCAGTCCAGTGGTTTATATTACATCCACTTATTAGGATCCGAAAAACTCTGAAAAGAAAATCAATGAACATAAAATATGAGCAAGGTTGTCTGAGAAAATCTCTGATAATTTCTGAAGCTTGGCTTGGAAAGATCGACTCTGACTTAGCCGGCTAAGCTGATTTTTAAATATCGACTTAGTCTAGTCGATAAATAATGATCGACTACAAACACTAGTGAAATGGTGAATTGGTGAAATGGTGAAATAGTGAATTGGTGAAACAATGAATTGGTGAAATGGTGAATTGGTGAATTTGCTCAGTCCTATAAACAGTTAATAGTTCTGACCTCAAAGTGTGCCTATAAAAACATAAAATGTAAAAACTTGAACAAAAACCTAACCGAATTCCAGGCTGAAATAATTACAGACTTTGGAAATTCACCATTTCACTATTCTGCTATTTCACCATTCCACTAATTCACCAATTCACCCATTCACCAATTATACCAATTACACCAATTCACCAGTTACACCAGTTTCGCCATTACCGATTGGTGATTGGTGAAATGGTGAAATCATTTCACCACTCTGATTTAATTTCACCAGTATCTATAATCTTGACCATTACAAGCATGGTGTAAATTAAATTCTTTTAAAAGAGCTGCCAGATAATCACGCATATCATTGTTATCTTCAACAAGTAAAACTTGATGTTTTTCATTAGCAGTAGTATTATCTTTCGTTAACATCTTGTTATTGTTAGTAATATCAATATCCATGTTTTGATTATCAATAGCATTTAATCAATTAAATCATGAGATTCAGATGTAATTTTTTTTATCTATTGAGAAATTTCTTTTAAATAAAACTGTCGATTGGTGTATAATTCTCGATCATAACTTGTTGGATTTTCTTCATAAAAATATATTTGATTTGCTGGTAAGTGTTCACATTCTATTGAAAACCAACATTTAAATGTCATTTCTTGATTTATAGCAGAAGTTACAGTTATATGGGCTCTCAAAAGTAGAAACCAAGGAATTTGACTATTTTTTGAAAATTGACCTGTTTGATTGATTAGGTGTAAAATTTTAGGCCCAATCTTTTTTACTTAATAATGGAAGTCTGATCACTTAATAAATTTTTGCGATACAACGGTTAAAAGCTTTTGACGCTATAATCTAAAAATAGATTTACCGAGATTTACTGATAGTAATACGGAATCTACAGATCTAATAATTCTGTTTAAACAGGTTTGTTAATCATGAATAACCTAATTTTAAATTGGTTTGATTTTGTGTAACAAAATAGTTTTTGCTGATTTTCTCAAAACCCGTAATCGGCCAAATTTCTTGGTTTCTACTTTTGAGGACCCATATCTCCGCCGTGGCGTGCCATAAGTTCTTTGACGTGAGCGAGTCCTATGCCAGTACCTTTGTGACTATGTAAGCCTTGAGATTCCACCCAATAAAAGCGCTAAAATATATTTGGAAGGACTACTTCTGGAATACCAACTTCTGTATCTGAAACTTCAAAAACTATCATCTTTTTATTGACTTTATAGTCAAGATATAAGCAGATGTTTATGTGTTCTTTCCAAGTATGCTATTGTTTCGTACATATCATGATCCAAATAAATCTTATCGCCCATGGCTTGATTAAAGTAAGTCACTGCTGAATTTAGCGCGCTGATCTTTATCGTTATTGCTGTATTGTGTATCTATCTGGAGTGTATCATATGACTAGGCTAATGCATAGCATTGTATATCCGGATCCTATAATTATCGAATTTAGTTATGCATCAAAAACGTAACTTTTGTCATGTGACAGACATCCTTTCAAAGTTATGTTCTTGATTAGAGGTTTCTTGTTTATCACTATTATGCATAATCAATCCTTTAACTTTTTTCTCCGTTGCAAAGTTGTTTTTTCTAATTCATTTTTAATCAAAAACGCAACATTTGATGCACTTTACTCGTCTATTAGGTGTCCTCCGCTATGCTCCGGACAATGATTAATTTACACGCGTGAAAACGGGCAAAAAATTACATTTTGATGTGATCTTCACTATTTTTGGTCAAAATGCATCAAAAAACATAACTTTTGTATCACTTTGCGTGTACACTAAGGGTCAGTTGCTACTTGCTACTATTGCTACCTCAGTTTTATGCGATGTAATACGATGTGCATAATGGGCCAATTTTTAGCATCGCATATGCGAAGCATAATTTGACCCAACATCGCATAATAGTAAATAATGCATATGATTGGTCGATTTTTAACCAATCGATCAGTTTTTTTTTATAAAAAATTTTGAGCGCAAATTTCAGAATTTTTTTATATAACCGTTCCGACATACTCCGAGTAGAAAGTCAAACAATATAAAGTTTTGAAAGAATTTGACCAATCCAAAATGAGTATATTTATTATGTAGTTAATAATATAGATGCTGGTGAAATTAATTTTACCAATTTCACCAATAGTGTTGAAACTATTTCACAAGCATCTATAGTTAATGGTATGAAAAAAATCACATAATTTACAATTGTTTTACATAATTCTGGGAACGTAAAACATTAGCCGCCCAATCGAATTGCATAATTTACTTCTTCATTTCACATAATGCTAAGGTCCCTATTACGCTCCAGACTGACAGATTTAGTCGATCATTGCTGATTGTAGCCAATAAAATCGAATCTGAGAAAACAGGAAAATCGTAAATAACTCAAGATTTTACTACGATAACCATAGTTGACAAACTCTTTATGATCATGAATTTATTTTTGTTTGTTATTTCAATTCTGGTAATTTAGCTCAACTGTACAAATGATTAGCTGATACTTACCACTTTGTGACATGTATTTATTTGCCCAGTTGAACCCAATTACCGTTATTCAAAAAATTTTGCCGAATAATGTATACTCATTGTATATTATAAACTGGAAATATAAATAGAAGTTTATGTGCTGGTTTTTATTTACAGATAAAATAATTCGAATTTCTATGTTTTAAGCCCAAATTTTTCTTCAAAATCCATTCCATAAATTTTTAAAAGAGTATCATGAATAAATAGCAGTTCGTCTGTACTATTCCATTTTCCATTCTTTATGATTTTGATTATATCACGAAGTTTATCATAGTGAACTCTATAAAAGCTTTAAAAAACGTTAATATTTTATTTATAATAAAATAATTTCATATTGATTTATATTGTAGTGCTTTTGTTTACATTAATTCAGGAAACCAATTGTTTTTTCTTCGTTGATATGGTAACAAGTAGAGCAGCTCTATTTCAGCTAAAATCTACAATTAATTATATATTAATAATATTTAATAATTTTTAGAGGCTGAAATAAAATTTTCGAATAGATAGATACCTTTGCTTTTTGAAGTAAAAATAATTCTTTTTTATTCATTTCAGCAATTGAATTACTCAACAAGCCAATAAATAAATTCATCAAATAAATGTTCGTAAAAAAAGAAAAGCAAACTACCAAAATTACTAAGGTTAAATTTTCAGTCAGTATCCAATTAGACAAATAGGTTGAATCCCCTAAGATCAACATAATAAATTTGATGTTAAAGTTTATCAAAATAAATTAGACTAAATTAATAAACTATAGTACCTGTTAACAAAATATATACCGCTAGAATTGCAGTATTTAGCATTATAAACATATTTGTAGTTGCAGTTGGGAGTGCGGTAAGTGTTAGATTTTCCGATATACTGTCATTTTCAGAAATAGAATTATAGGTAGATACAAGATTCCATGGATCATTTGGATCATTTAGATCATTTGAATGACTAGGATAGTCCAAAGAAATTCTAGTTGTTGGTCTTAGCAAGAGATGTAAAGAGTGTGCAAATGCAAACACAATAAAGGCTAATATTATTAGAAAAGAAAATGCACTTTTCACAACTTCAATTATTATTGCAAAATATACACCAATAACATCAATGGCACGAAAGAATATCAAAAATTTAAGTTCGAGTAATAGTGTAGAAATTGAAACAGCCCCAACAGGCATTGTAGAATATTGCATCTAAATTATTGAAGTTAATATAGGAAATAATATTGCACCTAGATCTTTGATTTAATATAACTTGAATAACAAAAATTGCATTAGTTGAAGCTGAAATTGAAATTTGATCTATCTTAATATAAAGTTTTTGAATATTTGAATCTTTTAGAGTAAGGGCTATAAAAGGGAGTTTTGATATTATTTATAGAACCCAATAGAAACCCTAACTAATATTTCAGCTTCAAGCCAACAATAATTAATAATGATATAAATTAAATATTAAAGAGATAATACCAAAATAATTTCAAGGATCAGCAACCCATGCCAATGGAGAATAAATGAATTGGCGAACCTCAAAAGTAAGGAGCGAAACACCAAGCAAAATAGTTGCAATTAAAAAACAGTTTTTGAGTCTTTTCAGATATTTCATTTGATAAAGTAGAAACTATCAAAAAACATCCCATGTAGACAGAAAAAAAAACCAAATAGCAAAGAAATAATATTTTCCGTAACTTTTCCACTTAAAATTTAAAAGTGCTTCACCATTCTACCATTTATAGAGTTCAGAAGATTCATATTGAGTAAAAGAACTACACTTAGGCATAATTAATTCTTTCCAAGAATTGTAAACACTGGGGTATGAATTAAATTTTGGTAAAGGGAGGATCAGAATTACAGATGAATTTTCATTCACGCACTTGAAAATTTTGCTTTTTAAGAAATTAAGAGATAAGTTTTTGAGTTCTTGATAAGAATAAACTATATTATTAATAAAAGATGTTTTAAAAGGTTGTGAATATCTTCTATAATTTTGAAGGTGTGATGATGAGAAAAAATTTCTGACTACAAGATCTTCATTTTCACATGGAATAATAAATGATATATGTGATAAAATTTCTTTTAGAATTTCAGGGAATTTTTGAGACAGGTCTACAAATGAAAAGGAAAAAATCTCCAATAATTTAAGATTTTTAAAAAAAATCACCCTTCTCTTCTTTTATATTTATTTTCATGCATTGATTATATAATTTCTCGGTTATTAAATAATTCTTATTATTCAAAAGGCTCCTTAAAAGTTGCTGTCCATATAAAATTAGTATTATTTTATTTTCAACATAATCATTCAGTAATTCTTTAAAAGGGTATCTTTTATTCATACAGAATTCTTTGTAATATTGTACGATTGTATCAAAATCTGGTGGTGGTAATAGGTTCCCTTTGTAATCAAGTATTTTTTCAAGGAGCATTTTTATGTATGGTTTCTTTGCCAAAATTCCAATTTTTTATATTCTGATTCCTTATTCACGTTGGTACCTGTTATATATCGATTCTCATAGTCTTTGAGTTTTAAATATTCTGATTTAAATGGAAATCCTTTATAATATCGCAATCTAATTTTCTTTTGTTGCCAAATTGTTCAAACTAGAAGCCCAATGGCTATAATCATGATCAAATCTTCATTGTCTAATAATTCACATCTATATACAAATTTACGTCCTTTTAGATGTTCAGGATGAATTTCTCTTTCTTCATCTACCTGATCCCATTGTTCTGTGATTGAATCAAGTTTTATAGAAGCTCGTAATATAAAAACATTATCATTTTTTCTTACTTCACATTTTACTAGAAATCCATTATATGATTTTTCCACCTCTTTATTTTGTCACGGGGTAAACGTGACTTTAAAAATATCGGATGATCATTAATCTGTATACTGCGCTAGATTTCATATGATTATTAATAATGCATTGAGTAACAATGCACAATAGACAATTATAATTGACAATACATATCAGTAATTACAGCCGATCATGCATATAATGAATAGTATATAATCGATCAAGCGTGCTCGGGGCTCGGCGTATGGCGTAATAACTCGAAAGTCTTCCAACTTCAAGTATAATACTCAAATTGTGATAACCTCGTTGATAGGATATTGTATGGCTTATCCTTGTATTTTCTATAATTTTCTAAATTTGTTAAATTAGTGTTTTCCTATAACAATTGTAAAGTATAAAAGAAGGTCGGTTTTGACTCTTCTTCCAGTTAGAGAATCTTCGGATTATCTTATATCTAAACTTAATATATTATTATTAAGTCAGATTACTCCCGTAACTCCTTGTATTTATAATAAATCGTGTTAAATCACCAAGTCACATCTTTGGCGAGTGCCTTTGATTATCTTTTGTATTGAAAAGTGAAGGATTGTCCAATTCTCTCCGTAATATTTGATGGTGACTGTGAGATAGTAAAACTTCTTAATTTCAAAAAATTAAAGTAATTTGGTTATTATTGTCAAGATAAATGCGGAACAATTTAAGGAATTTATGGAGATGATGTCCGGCAAGTCAAATCCCAAGGATAACAATTATGTTCAAATTAAGAGTTTCTTCAGCACCGAGGATGAAAACCCCATCGAGTAGTTTAATGAATTCGAAAGAGCAGCTGAGGCCAATAATTGGACAGGTGGGCAAAAATCTCAAATCGCATCAGGATATTTGAAAGAATCAGCGGCAGAGTGGTACGAAGAAATAAAAGGTGAAGTCAAATATTGGAAGACTAAAAGTGAAGATGAACAGAAGAGGAAGCAAAGTTTTTATCATTTATTAGTGGAACAGTTCGCTCCCCCAGAAAAGCAATATCGGTGGCAAATTGAATTACATATGCTAAAACAACAAGTTTATGAAAAGATCGATATGTATACCACAAAATTTAAACGCTTACTCAGTCATGTTAATATAAATAATTTCCTATCAGACGATTATATTGTAAGAATGTTTCTGAGTGGGTTGAAAAATAATAATGCAACATTTGTCGCAGTAGCTGCACCCAAGGATTTAAAGGAAGCGATTGCCGCAGCTAGAAGGGTAGAGTTAGATGACTATTATAGTCAACATACGTCAGTAAACTCTCTTCTGATGCAACCTAGAGTAGGAACTAATTTAGAAGAAGTTAAGAGGAAAATCGATGAGATGGTGTTAAACTATGCGGCTATAGTGAAAAAGTTAAATAATAACAATTGGTCAGTGAAAGAAAGACTTCCAGCCGAACGAAGAGGGCCTCAATGTTATAATTGTGAAGAGTTTGGACATTTCGCAAGAAACTGTCTTTCTGAAAAACCTAAAAAGAAAGAGGTGAATAAAAAAAGAAACAGAAATCAAACGAGAGGGTTGAATTATTGTGAGTTGATCGATGAAGTATATAATGGGGAAATATACAACGTTGATAATGTAGAAAAAGCGGAAAAAATTGAGAAGCGGCCGGCTAAACCTGAATGGAACAAAAGGTTAAGGAGTAGAAAATTAGTTAAGGTTCAACAACCTGATAATGTTGAAGAAACTCAAGTTATAGATACCGACCCTGACGCTGGAAATAATGGGTTGTTCTCGCCAAGAAAATCTCCAAAAGAAGAGAACCCTCTGTAATAGACAAACTAAAACCATATAATGTGGCCCAAGTATTTTGTCATTGCTCGCCACTGCTACGGTAGGACAAATTCTTCAGTATCCTAATCAAAGAAAAAATTTGGCAAAAATTTTGAGGAGACCCTTACCTACAAGAGAAACAAACTTTATGAACCTTGAGGAAACGTGTCGTACAACAGCTGCTAGATGCTATGTAAGAATAAAAAATAATCCTATTTTAGCAGTATTGGATTCTGGAGCAGCAGTAAGCGTTATATCAAAAAGACTGCTCGACAAGCTTGGATTGAAAATTGATGAAGAATCAATAACGGTAGTAGTAATGGCGACAGGCACCAAATCCAAGACATTAGAGAAAGTAACGAATGTAAAAATTGTCGTACAAGACATAGTCATACCTATTACATTACAAGAGGACCCCGGACATCTCTCATATAGGTCATAACTGGATTTTGGCCAATTTTGACCTAATTTGCTCTAAACGACAAAATCTATTTACTTTAATAACTTTTAATCCAGTAATCAGAATTGAATAAACTTTTTTTTGTTAAATGCGTCTCACTGAGAGCTTCATTTTTAAAAAAAGTTCATTCAAATTGGACCACTAGATGTTAAGATAATCGCCAAAAACTGTTTTTTTGCTTCTTAAATTTTAGGTGTTTTTGCTCCAAAATTTCAAGTATGACCTCTATACTAGATGTCTGGGGTCCTATTACAAGTCCTCGAATCGATGGATAACACATTATTATTGGGTACAGATTGGTTCCAAAAGGCCAAAGCGAGGATACATTTTGATGAACAAAAATTGTACGTACGGTACTTGGGTAAATCAGTGGAGATACCGATATCTAATAATGGCGTAGACGCGCTCAGAGAGAGAGAGAGAAGGGACGAATCTGAAAGTGAAAGTGGTGATACTTTTGATGAATTTGAATATGAAGATGAGAATGAGATGAGGGAGTTAGGGGACCAGTAGTTTATAGAAGAAAATCTGACTTTATATTTGACTACAATAGAGGAAGTGCCAACCCAGGACGATCAAGATAAGAAAGAAGGGAGACTTCAAGAACACGGAACCCAGTGATGATCACGAATTATCCCTCGATATAATCACATATGATGTAATTACATTACATTACATCATATTTGTGTAACAATAATTATTAATCAAACGTACCATCGATTGATTTTTGATAACTGTATAATTATTGATACCCAAAACCCAAAAGAACTCAAAAAAATCTTTCGTGACGAAGCAGCCTTATAAGTAAAGCTTAAGTTAAGTTATAATAATTTTTTAAGTTATCTCGGCTTTTTGAGTTTCTTTAGCACTTGATTATGCTTTAAAATTTTACTTAAGCGTTAATACCAAAAATCCTTAAAGAAAACTTTTTGTTAGTGCAATTTCAGAATTTATGAATGAGTTATGCCCAATTTGTTGGGGTTTGGTTCTTGGTATTGCGATAAGTGGAAATTTAATATGATTTTTTTTTTTTCAAATCGTTATATTTAATACAATATAGCTTGTAACGATTTAGGTTTTTAATATTATATAACTACGGATATTTGAAGGTAAATTTGTTTTCTTATATTATTGTTATATGAAATATAATTTAAAAAATAGATTAATTTTCAATTTCTTTTTTACACTAATATATGAAAGGCAGGTGCATGTAATAGCTCAAACTTTTATTTATGAAATTACCCTTTTGCGTTCTAACTAAACCTCTTGCCCTAACCTTATTCTAACTTTAATCTAATTTAATTTCTATTTAATTTTTTTTTATTACCTTAACCTTATCCTAACTTTAATTTCGATTTAATTTTTTTTATTATATTGGTTTATTAACTATACTCGTGTTTCATACGCTGGTATAAATTAAGAAATTTTCTAATTTATTTATTTTATTTATTTATTTATTTATTCAATAAAAAGTGAAAATTTAGTATTGCTTTGGGTCCCATTGCTTCATGCGGGAGTTGCCTAAAATATTTAAAAGTAAGTATTAATTAAAATTTTGTTTGATTTGTTTTATTAAAAAAAAAAGCAATTAATTACCTCTTCCACAATTTCACAGTATAAAACTATATGTTCTACTAGTTTGTTAAATGCATCACTGTCATTTTTAACAAACCGTCGCCTCCACATATAGTCAAAAAAATAAGTATCATATAAGTCCTTAACTGTTCCATACTGTGGAAGAGATGACTTTACTGCACGCCAGGTTGACTCAATTGTATTCGTATGAACTTCTGTTTCAGGGTCTTTAAAATTTTTTGAATGGTTGACTGTTCCATGTTTCCATCTTTGCTTTTCGAAATCTTCATTCTGGTAAGCTGCCCAACAATCACTATATATTGTAGTTCCTTTTTCTACATATTCCTCTAAAATTTTTGTTAACGTTTCTTTTGTACGATCAGGAACACATACCAAAAATATTTTGTTCGAACCTCTTTCAACACCTCCAAAAACCTATTGCCCTACTACCTTTTTTCCTTTATTATACTTACGTTTACCTAATTTACTTTCATCAATTTCTACAATTTTTCTTTCATCTCCGATTTTTTTATACTCTTGATTCATTAGTACGATGCAATATACTTCACGACAAAAGTTATACCAATCGACCATAGTTTGAGCACTAAGACCAGTTTCACATATGGCAAATTTTTGAGGTAATTTATGTGACCAGCAAAATATAATTTTGGCAATTTGATCAAGTGAAGGTTTGGATTTTTTTAGCCATGTTCCTGATCGCGAAAGATTTACATGCCCACATGCTGTTCTTGAAGTGCAGATCCATTTATAATTATCTTTACGGGAACAGTCTTTTACCTTACGCATGGGGCTTTCGCATTTAGAGCAGAAACGTACTCGAGGAAGAATACCAAGATCTTCAAAGAAAAGCACAGCCTGTTCTGTGGTTTGGGTATTATTATAGATATCATAGTAGGTTTTTACTGATATAGGCGAAGATGATGATGTTTCTTCACTTTCTGCCATTAATTAGATTTGAACGATTTATAATAAAGATGAAAATTGGCACCAATTCAAAAACGACAGCTATTTCTTTTTATAATATTTGGATAACTAACAAAAAAGATATCCAGAAGCATTAAAATGCAATGGAAGTATTTTTTTTTTGATATCTTTACGAATTCGTTATGCATTTGAATTGATTAAATTAATTTGATTTTTAATGCTTAGAACTAGTGATGCGACAAAATCATTCCACTGATGTTATAGCTTAAGCCGTAACATCATTGGGACGATTTTACCGCATCGCTACTTAGAACTAAATTATTATGTACGAATATTAATTTTGCCAGAAAGTTATATTAAGGAGATTCATTAATAACTCCTGGTTGATTGCATTATATGCATAAGTGCGATATCGAATTTATTAATTTTTTAATTTATTATTCGTGATATTATATTTAAATAAATAAAAAAAATCAATAAGATTATTTTGTGTTAATTTATTTAATTCATATATCAAATTATATATGTTATATGCATAAGCGTGTCATTGAGTTCAATAATTTTTAATTCGTTATTATTCGTGATATATTTATTAAAATAAAAAAATTCGGGGTGATTATTTATGCTGCAAATTTATTAAATTCACATATCAAATTAAATATTTAATCGCATTATGTGTATAAGCGTAGCATGATTTAAATAGCCTTTTAATTTATTCGTAAGATTATATTTATTAAAATAGATAAATTAACTGAACTTATTTAATAATTTATATATACATAATATGTTATGATATTCGTGATGTTTTTTAAAAATAAATTATTTGTTTGTTTATATTTATTAATTAATTGCATACATCATATGGGTGACAATTTACTATTTATATATTCACGTGATGTCGGTTAAATGGCTGTCGAAAAAATGAGATCTACTTGTTCTAGATAATGTCACAAAGTTTAAGTGCAAAGTTGATTTTTCGTTTTGTATTACCCACCGGCCCCTTTTTTTAATAGTTTTTTTTTTAAAAAAAATTCTTAATATGCTGATAGAGAAATCAACACAGTTTCTGATTTTATATTATTCAAAGCGAAAAATTGAGTAAAAATAGTGATGGCGCAAAAATTTGGAAGATCAGTGTGTAACATACAACAAAAAACTCATAAATCCGCAAGAAAAATTAACCTTTGTTTACTGTAAGTAAAAGTAATTGTTTTTGAATTAGTCACGGGACTGCCAAATTTTTGCACCGTCATTTAGCTATTAGAAGTTGTCACCTGACATTTGTTTACATTTTCCGACAAATCAAAATTAATATGTGATTATATCGAGGGGATAATTCGTGATCATCACTGGGTTCCGTGTTCTTGAAACTTCCCAGAAAGAAAATATGGTGGAAGAAATGTTAGTTGAACTCATAAAAAACGAGGAATTAACGTTACAACAACAGGAGCAAGCCCAAGGGCTTTTGATTGAAGAGAAAGATATGTTTGCACAAGGGCTTCACGATTTAGAGAGAACTAACGTTGTCACTCACGAAATTAAGACGGGCAATGCGGTCCCAATTAGACAAACGTATTATAAAGCTGCGTATGTTGAAAACAAGTTTATAAAAGAGGAAATAGATAAGTTATTAGAACAAGGCCTGATCGAGGAAATAAATAGTCCTTGGGCTTCCCCAGTCGTAGTAGTATCGAAGAAGAATGGGAAGCTTCATTTTTGTATAGATTATAGAAAGCTGAACCAAGTTACGAAAAAGGATTCTTACCTGGTACCCCATATAAACGACCTCCTAGATACCTTTGGACATGCCGAATGGTTCTCTACCCTCGATTTGATAAGTGGGTATTGGCAGGTAGGGGTAAAGGGAGAGGACAAAGAAAAAACCACTTTTACTACCAAATACGGAACGTATGCATTTAATGTAATGCCGTTCGACCTATGTAATACACCAGGTACGTTCCAAAGATTGATGGACAAGGTCTTGCGTGTATGTATTGGTAAATATACCGTAGTTTACCTCGATGATATAAATATATATTTCGCAACTTTTGAGGAACATATAGCACATTTAAAATCAGTCTTGGATAAATTGCACGGAGGGGACTAAAATTAAATCTGGAAAAATGTAATTTCTTCCAAACCGAAATTCACTATTTGGGACATAAAATAAATAGAGAAGGTGTAAGGACGGATGAAGTAAAAATAGAAAAAATAAAAAACTTTCCCCTACCCGGCAATATTCGCCAATTAAGAGGTTTTATCGGGTTGGCGTCTTACTATCGCCGTTTCATAAAGGGTTTTGCGAAAATAGCACGTCCACTACATAAGTTATTGGAAAAAAACAAACCCTACGAGTGGACAAGTGAACAACAGTATGCTTTTGAAGCATTAAAATGACATCTGATGACGGCACCCATATTAAGATATCCAGATTTTCGAGAAAAATTTTACTTATACACTGACATGTCAGGAACCGGATTAGGGGCCGTGCTAGCCCAAAAAGATAAGCAACAACGAGAGTATGTTATAGCGTACGCGAGTAAAGAGTTAAGTAAAACAGAAAAAAATTATTCAGCCCCGGAGCTTGAGTGTTTAGCTGTTGTATGGGCGGTTGAATACTTCCATCAATATTTGGGGGGCCAACATTTTATTTTAATTACTGATCATGCCGCGTTAAAATGGCTAAATACGTCTGAATTAAAAGGAAAAAGGGCAAGATGGATACTAAGGTGAGGGCCAGAAATCAGCTGATTTCTTAGGGGGTGGGGGGCTAAAAAACTGAAAATTTAATATGAAGACCTGACTAAAATAGGGTGGTCAAAATTTTGGCCAAAATCAAATCAGCAGATTCCTGGCAGCGCCCTAAGGTTGCAGCCATAAGATTACACCATTGTCTATAGAGCAGGACGGAAACATTCCAATGTAGACGCGTTGTCCCGGATGCACCAAGAGGAACAAATAAAGTGAAAGATAGTTATTAAAACAGTTAACAAATATTTTGTTGTAAATCAATTTAAAGAAAAATAAAGAAAATTTTTTTAATTACATACCTTACTTAAAGAAAAGGAATGATTCTCAAAGTTAATGAATTTAGAATTCTCAATATAAGGGTAGCTAGGTTGGCATAAAAGCCTTTGCCAGAGAACCTGCAGCACATGCGGTGGTGAAAGGCACTGCCGGGGGAGTGTTGAAACGCCACAGACTGATGCAAAAGGCCCGCATCGATAAGTCTACAACATTGCGAATATCCAGGGTATATTCAGGTTCATGTCGGCCGATATAGGTGTAAATTTTAATAAAAACATTAATATTATGAGTCATTCCAAAGAGATATTATATAGTAAACAAATAGCAGTTGAAATGGATATATAAACATCAAAGAGTAATAACTAGAAATACTTACCTGCATATATCAGAAATAAGCAGTCAGAGAAGAAGACATAGGTTGAATGGTTTGATACGAATAGGAAAACCAGAAAACCAGTTCAGTGTTTAACTATGATATGATCAGAGTGAAGGTGAAAGATAAGTCTTGCTACGATAATAAAAAAATATATACAAAATATTATAAGGTTCCGAAACTAGAAGTGGCTTGACGAAGTCCGAGATATCACGAGAGATAGATATGAAGTTGAATTAAATGAAAATTGATTAATTTATTATATTTATATATATAATTTTCTTTTATTAAATTACGTTTTAACTAATACAATTTTTTTATTTTCTAGTTAACACATCGGTAATCGTTACATCCGTTATTACTTATTACCATAGGGATACACCAAATTTCAATCGATCACCCACATCTTCCAGAAACACAATTACTACAATTGCGACTTATCACTATAACCCTATTTTAATAGAAAATATTCGTGGTGTGAACGAATTTTCTTCACTTCGGAGGGGGGTTATTTTCGAAGAGACACATTAATCGAAGCCAGTTTCAAATTAATTATACGACAAAAAAATATATAAAATCTGACGTTAAAGTAGAAATTCAGCTCAGGTAGTTGGTGTCCTGGCAAAGCAAATATGGAACCTCTTCGATATCAGCAGCTAAAAGCTTATTTAACGGAACAAAAGATACCTCGAACATTCACGCCATAGTAGTGACGCAGCATACAGGCACAAAGTCAATTTTTCGAAGTAAAAGGAGATTTAATTTATAAAAAAGACAAACACAAAGCAAAACGACTTTTAAGGGTTATTCAAAAATACGAAGTTGAACTATCCTATTTTTAATCATACCCACCCGTTAGGAGGACATTTCGGAACAGAAATAATGTTTAATAAAATCCGAGATAAGTACTACTGGCCACAAATATATACGGACATAAGAAATTATTTTAGAACATGTGATGCGTGCCAACAGCGGGGTAAGAAGTTGGCGAAACCTCCGTTACATCCAATTCCAGTAGAAGCACCATTCTTTAAAATTGGAATCGATATTATAGGACCTCTGCCTAGAATGGCAAGAGGGAATAAGTATATAGTTGTAGCCACCGATTATATGATGAAATGGCCAGAGGCTAAGGCTATAGAAACGGCTAATGCCAATGAGGTGGCCGATTTTATTTATGAGGACATAGTGTGTCGACATGGGTGTCCACAATATCTGTTGTCTGACCGGAGAACACATTTTAGGAAATCATTAATAGACGAATTTCTAAAAAGATTTAAAATTGACTATTACTATTCAACCCTGTACCACCCCCAAACGAACGGTTTGGTCGAACGATTTAATAAGACTCTTTGTGAGTCCATAGCCAAACTAGTGGTTAATGTATGAGATTGGGATCTTTTAATTTCCTCAATTCTGTTCGCTTATCGAACAGCAAGACAAGATACTACTAAAATGACACCATTTTATCTGGTATACGGAAGAGAGGCATGTCTTCCAATTCATCGACTATTTGAGTTAATAGAAGTGGTACCACAATCCAGGACGGCTGCAGTAAAGAGAGTTGAGGAGGCACAAAAAGTAGCCAAAGAGAGATACGATCAGCAAATCAGACCGTTAGATGACCTAAAAAGAGGTGATAAAGTATTAGTTTATAAGGCATCTCAAGAACATTCGAAGAGCCATAAACTTTATCCTAAATGGAAAGGACCTTTTGTTGTCCATAAGGTCTTGACAAAAGGGGTTTTTAAGCTTCGCACTACTGATGGAAATGTCATAAAAACTCCCATAAATAGAAAATTTTTAAAACCATATCGTAGCAGGGAAGGTTTAACCTGATTAAATCAATGTAATATAAAGTTGTTTTATTTATATATTAGTAGTTATGAGGCAATCAAAGTTTATGCGTGGGACGCATAAAATAAGCGTGGGCGAGTGTCACGGGGTAAACGTGACTTTATAAATATCGGATGATCATTAATCCGTATACTGCGCCAGATTTCATATGATTATTAATAATGCATTGAGTAACAATGCACAATAGACAATTATGATCGACAATGCATATCGGTAATTACAGCCGATCATGCATATAATGAATAGTATATGGGCAATGGACTAGGAAAACCCGTCTTTGACACTTTTTTATCAATTTCGAGATTTTCGATTCAAATTAAAGTTCTGGTTTATATCTATATGTATTTCGCTTTTTACCCTACGTTAATATAATAGTTTATCAAGATATTTTAACTTGAATGTAAACTAATTTTTTAACGATCGTGTTCTAAAAATAGATTTACAACCAAAGATTGACGACTCAATTAAATTAGATTGGTCAATCAGTGTTTCATAATCACATGACATTGTTTATTCAGTAATTGATATCTAAAAATATACAAAAATTTCAGGGGTAAAATTTAGGTTTCACAGACAAATAATCGCCATTTTCTCAAAATGGAAAACCCCCTTCAAAGACGGGTTTTCCTAGTCCATTGCCCATATAATCGATCAAGCGTGCTCGGAGCTCGGCGTACGGCGTAATAACTCGGAAGTCTTCCAACTTCAAGTATAATACTCAAATTGTGATAACCTCGTAGATAGGATATTGTATGGCTTATCCTTGTAGTTTCTATAATTTTCTAAATTTGTTAAATTAGTGTTTTCCTATAACAATTGTAAAGTATAAAAGAAGGTCGGTTTTGACTCTTCTTCCAGTTAGAGAATCTTCGGATTATCTTATATCTAAACTTAATATATTATTATTAAGTCAGATTACCCCCGTAACCCCTTGTATTTATAATAAATCGTGTTAAATCACCAAGTCACGTCTCTGGCGAGTGCCTTTGATTATCTTTTGTATTGAAAAGTGAAGGATTGTCCAATTCTCCCCGTAACAATTTCTAAATTCATTATTTATAAATTTATTATCTTCGATGTTAATATTTTCGTTCAAAATGCCTTGCAAAAAATTCGTGATTTGTGCTTTGTTAAGTAAAGATCTAGTTTCACTAGTTTTTTTTCGTAAAAATTTGATCCATGGCTGTTTAGAAAATTCTTGAACCAATAGACATCCTTCCAATGCACTATAGATTCTTCCATTCGAAATTAAGTATAAATCTGCTTTTTGTGCATTGACTTTGCTATTTAATTCGGAAGAAAATTTTTCACATAAATTTTGTTCTTTAATAATGTGATCAAGATAGTACGGGTCTCTTATTTCAGTTATATCTTCAAAAAATAAAAGAAGCCTTTCTCCTGCATCAGATGAAATGAAATTTACATGAGACAAATTTTTCTTTGTTTCATATTTACCTATTAATAAAATATAAATAACAAACTTAAATATAAATAACAAACTTGATATAAATTGTAAGAGTTTAATTTTAGACCTTACACAGAGATAAAGGTATTGCATTCTCTGTAAGGTAAACGGTGATAAATAAATGATCAAGAGTTTGCAAACATACAGCAAGCAATGCAAAGCTGTCATTAAAAATATAGAGCTTCCTTTGAAGCTTATGGGTAATCCAAGACCTATTCTATTCTAACTGATATTGCTTTTCGAATTGTAATGTATCTAAATTCCATTGTGTTAATAAACCACAAAAGTCTAGAATGAATATTTTTCCATTATTAATTAAATCACATGCTCTAATTTCTCCTATGACTCCGCAATTGATTGACTCCTTATTCATCCAACAATTATCGTATAAGTCTTTTGCATAAAAAATAAAAATTGTGGCATGAATTTTGTTAAAGCTTGTCGTTGGCATGTATATTGCCAAATCTCCATAATTATTAAAAATATAAGATGGTGAATCATAATTTGATCATCACAATGCAATTTTAATTGGATTTCCTTCATTGTAGCAAGACTGAAAATTTCTTTAAAAAAATAAATAATTAAAAATTTTTTTAACTTTTTGCCAATAAATAATCATGAACAAATATTATTGAATGCCATTAATTACTACCCACTATAGACTTTTATCCTGATCGGATTTTATCACAACAAGTTTGTTATTTGAAATGGACTCTAATGAAATATTTGATTGTGGACTGGGAAAATCCTCATAAAGTTCTTGAATTTTTACGTAATGGTCAGATTCGACAAGGAGATTATTAATAATTTGCCATCCACAGATAGATTGCCATTATCAGTTATGCGGTTTATTTTTTATAACCTCAACAATACGATGACTAGACTCTTCTTTATTCATTTTATAAACAATATTAAATTTTTGGTAAAAGCGAAAAGTCAAATTATAATAATGTATAGTTAGGCTTAGGTGGCTCGGAAATGTTGATACAAATAATAAAAGCAGCCTCATGAAAAAATTATCGCTGATGTTAACGTTAAGTTTTATGCGATTTTTAAAATTCTTATGCGGTTATGTACTAGAGCTGGGTTCCTAAACCCCAAACTACAGGGTTTAGGTTATAAAAACTCAACTTATTCTTACTTATTACGTAAAATAGAAGAAATAATTAGAAAAAATAAGTATTTAACTGTTAATATGTAACTGACTTTTCCCATTTCTAGCATTGTTTATTAACCTGCATGTGATTTAGGATACTCGTTGCTGGTAACATGTTTTTATCCGGCAAACTCATATGATGAAATTATTTCTTCTTGTTATATTTTTTCATGTGTTATGATGTAAACATGTTTATTTAAATTAAATCATGCGGCACGTTTCAACCAATCATTTTGTTCCGACAGAACAAATTTTGTGATATTTAATCCAATATCGATGTTATCGTGCAATTATGATCATGATTTAAAAGTTGTGATTGGCTAACTGAGTTTTAATTTGGGATTGTTGTGCTTACGTCAAAAATAACAATAAGAAATTTTTTCATGATCATAAGTGTTTGCACGATAATTATAAGATATTGGTCATGCAACGATTAATATCATGAAATTTGTTTTGTCGGAGCAGATGATTGGCTGACACGTGCCGCGTAACGGCACGTTTCAACCAATCATTTGTTCCGACAGAACAAATTTTGTGATATTTATCATCGCATGATCCAATATCGATGTTATCGTGCAATTATGATCATGATTTAAAAGATGTGATTGGCTAACTGAGTTTTAATTTGGGATTGTTGTGCTTACGTAATAACATACAAAAAATAACAATAAGAAATTTTTTCATGATCATAAGTGTTTGCACGATAACATAAATTGCCGGATAACACCAATATTGGGCAAAAATTGTCGAATACAGTAATTTGGCAAATGATTGGCTACACGTGCCGCAGAGCGGCACGTGATCATTTGCCAAATTACCGTATTCTACAATTTTTGCCCAATATTGTATACGTAATCAGTGTTAAAATTCGTTGTGTTATTTTGCGCAAAATTAAAATGGGTTGCGCAAAATGCACAAAAAAATAAAATAACATTTACGTATAAAAAATTTTTTTTGCATAGCACATTTGTGCTGAATTTTTAATTTAGTCAAAACTCACGATGGTCCCTCATAATAATTATTAGACTAGACTTTCGAGAATATTTATTATACCGAATTCACAAAATCAAACTTGTATAGGATGTTACGTATTTCAAAACTTTGAAGAGTTTTAAATGAAAAAGGCGTTGTTTTAAAAAAGTGATCAAAATGTCGAAGCGGCTTGTTTACAAAATAAAATACAAGGTTCAATAATTAGCCATACGGATATCAGTGGAGTTGTGCATAACTCCTTACTTTCATTAAATAATATCAATGATTTTTTATGAAGAAGAAATTGATTTGTTAAACGAGAACCTTAATATTAAAAGTTTGTCTTTTTAAGTCTTTATCTTATAAAGATAGGTTTGAATTGTCAAATAAAGAAATTCTTGATATTGAAATTGGCCATCGCATAATTGCATCTATTTCAGAGGGTGATGGACACTCTTGAGTTTATCGTGACATTCTTTTGTCGAATAGAACTTAGAAAACGTCAAAGTTAAACATCCAATTTTAAGTAAGCAAGGAGACACGCCTACTTTCTAGATCGATACAATTGTGATGGAATTATAAAAATTTTCTTAGAATTATATTTGATCATAGTCAAATATTCTCACCTTAATTCGCCTATTCCTGCTCTTGGATTTTTAACGACATTGTTCTATCGATTAATTTATTATATTTGATGCAATTCGACTAGTCTAGTGATGTGCCATTTATATGATACCTGAATTTTTTTAGCGTACAGTACGTATAATACATGAAGTAATTGTCAAAAATTTTTTAAGTATTTAGTAAAGTAGTACAGTACGTTTGTACAAATATGTACGTACGTACGAAATTTGTGCTAGTACGTACGTTAAAAAAAAAAAAAATTTCGTACTAGTACGTACGTACGAACTTTTTATTAATGCTTTAGTACAATCGAATTTTTTTATTAATAATTAATGCAAAACTTTGGACTTTTGAATATTGTACTCGATTCTTGAAAACATGTATAATTAAGTCGTTAGATTATAAATTTACAATTAAGTTGTTAGATTATAAATTTACAATTAAGTCGTTATAAATTTACAAGTTTGATTCCCGATTTTTTCGATTTTTAATTTTTTCTGATAACATGTCGTTTAATTATAAATTTACAAGTTCGATTCTCGATTTTTTTTTGGTATCAATTTTTAAGTTTTTTTTTTTATTTTTTATTTTTTTTTAATAAAGCTATACGTAATAAGTCTAAATTATTGTTATCGCTATAGTACCAAATATTTATTTAATTGCAAGCAACACAAAGCAACAATTCAACATATTTATTATAAAATAAATTCGAGCTATCTGAAATTTACAAACCCAAGCTTGCTTTTAATTGCTGGTTTTGTAATTCTATAGCCTCTGCCTCCGCTGCTTCTTTTCTCATTTTGATTTTGACGTTCTTTCAAAGCAATTTTTCGTTCTTCCAATTCAATCTCTAACAATAAATCATTTTTATTGTTATTTTGCACTATGGTTACACATTCAACATTATCTGAAGTCGATTCTAGTGATCTTTTATTGTTATGGTTATTTGTGGAACTCTTTCTTTTGCGTACAATAGCACTAGTAAATTTTCGTTTCGTTGCTAAATAAAAAAAAAGTTTTAATATATGTATTTTTAATAAATAATTTGAAATAAATATTTACCTTTTCTATTTGATGCAATTTGTTTTCTTTTAACTTCACTCTTATCATTTCTTGTATATGGTATGCCTGAATTCTCGTTGGTTTGCTTAATTTTTAATAACCTTTCATCATACCGCTTTCCACTAAAATAAATAAATTAACAAATAATTTTATTATTATAAATTTTATATATAATTAATAATATTACCGTAAAATAGCTGATAAAAGCTTCAATTGTTTTCATTCCTTGCATGAGCTGCTTCTGCTGCATTGGTATTATTATCGTACTTTCTCCAAATATTGCGCTCCATTTTATACATATGCACATTTAATGATGAAATTATCCAAGGTGTTCTATAATATTTTGCCCATTCTAAAAAATTAATATAAGTTATATATTGTAATTGGCATTATAAATTAAAAAAAATTTTTTACCTTTCGCACCCAGTTCATCTGATAATTCAATTTTATCTAAAACTATTTCTTGTGCATTAAGAATCGATTTAGCTAAATTATAAATTTTATGCGAAAAGTGTTTATTATATAAATTTCTAATTAAAATAAATAAAATATATATATAATTAGTTATTTTATTTAAAATAATACTGTAATATATAAATATAAATTATAATTACCGTTGAAAATGAATAACACAAGATTTAAATATATGCATTAAATGCATTTCCCAATCTCGTGATGGGTCTATATTATATAATGCAAGCCCAAACCTTTCGCTTGTGCATTATCTAAATCTCCTATGATACATTCCCAACCTTTTTGATGAATGTGATATACTGTATATACAAATTTTTATTTGTAATTTCTTGAATTGTTTCAAATAAAGCGCAAAACGAATTTTTATATCTATCAGCAGATGATACATTTGTATATATTCTGCAATAATTTAAAACTACATTTTTTGTTAATAATAAATAAATATAAAATAAAAAATATATATAAATAATATTTATTTAAGTTATTTTTTGTATCATAAGTATTAACTTCAAATTCGTTAATATCTCCTTTAATACGTTTAAAAGCTAGATCGATCTGAAAACTTTTTAGATCGATTAACAATTTAGCTTGTTGTTTTAATATACAAATAATTAAAATAAAACCGGAATCAATCCATTCTAAAATATTAATATTAGAATATAATTAATATAAATTATATATATAATTATATATATGAAATAAATTTACCAATACGATGAATATAATCCTTTATTTCTGAATTATTATTTCTTGCTGCATGAAAAACACCTAATATGCTTTATCCATAGGGATGCATATTTTTATATGCTTTTGCTACTAAAATACGCAACTTGTCTACACTATTTAACGATTGATGAATTTCAGATAGATTTTCTGATTTAAAGTAAGCTTTTATTAAATTACCTAAAAAATTTATTAAATTAAAATTAAAATTATTTATATAATTAAAGTTTGAAGATTTAACTTGATATCAGCAGGTATTTTTTCTGGAGGCGGAGGTGGATGATTTATGTGTTTCCCACACATACTATTGCAACAAATGGACAGGCTTCAAGATTTTGCAGTGTAAATTTATAAAATTTTACAGGACAATGCTTTTGAAGGATATCTCCACGGGCAATATTTACAATATTTCCATTTGATAACCAATGAATACAGTATAATCTATACATATTTTAATATATATTATTTTTTTAAAAAAAATAAACAATTACATATATGTATATATTTATACCACATTTTTTTCTTTTGGATGATCGATGTAACAAAGTTGTACAATAAGGCAACTCTTCTTCTATCTAATATATATAAATATTGATACCGGTATATAGATTAATACTATAAATAAATATATACTTAATATAAAAAAAAAAAAACACCTCTTTTCCAAGAAATAGATCTCTAAGAATGATGATATCAACCTTCTCAGCATCAATTTTAATATAACGGTGCCATCTATCTCCTGTACGATACACGTACTGTACATAGAACAGCCAATAAACCATTGATATACATTTTGTATATCTTGAGAAATACATGATTTGCATAAAATTGGACTTCCGGAACATGTGTTTTCATCATTATATTTAAAATTTGCAAGGAGTGTTTTTTGCAGCTAAATATATGCTAGAATTAAAAAATAATTTATTTATTTATTTTTTTTTTTTAATAATTTAATTTTAATACATATTCATCTAAAATCGGTATCTTGATTTTCTGTAATTCTTTTCCACAATGATGATTCAACATCAACCCCATTATGTTCAATATTGGTAAGTGAAGGATCTGTAAATTGGCAAGCTTTGATTCCTAAACAATCACGCTCTTCTTTTTGTACTTGAAATGTTGCCAAAATATGGTGACTTTTTAACTAAATGAATTCCGCCACCACCCATAGAATATTGTATCTAATATAAAATAATTTATAAATATAAGTTATATAAATTAAATTAATTTTTTGAAATTTAAAAAATATTTACATTCTTCCAGGCGTGGTTTGGATCAACCCAATCTGCAATATGAAATATTGTTGCAACACCTTTTGATGAGGTAGACGGATACTCCACAGGTATGTTGGAATGAATTATAGTTTTTATGTGAAACCGGGATGTAAAACATGCTGTTTCTGGAATTTCTTCTTCATCGTCAATCGATCCTTCTACTAATGACTCTATTTCCGATTCCTGATAATAATTTCGATTTTATATGAATACCATTATAATTACTATTTTAAATATTTATGTATTTACTTGTTCGAATTCAGGTTCGAATTCAGGGTCTACTTGGTCATATTGAAATTCTTCGACATCGGATATATCCAGTATATTATCCATATTTAACGACGATAGAACTAGAAAGGAAAGGTTGTTACTATAAAAAGCGATTTTATTGACAAATTGACAAATATAGGGAATCATAATGCAATCAACATCATAATTATTGGGTTGTACGTCAACTAAGTAAATCAAATTTATATCAGGTCACCTTAACATTTAGCTATTAAAATATTTAAATCAAAAAATTGATGATATCACTGATCGAACATATATTACTGGGGTGTCACACGGATTAATCAATCAAAACTATGTCAGCAACATTGATCAATTTACTATGATCAGAATTTTATCAAAGAAATTAAGATAATTAATCGAATGTAAATTTACTATTATTTATTATAAAGCAAAGTGCAAGATTCTAAAAGTATCATACAAATATTGCACATATTTTTCCAATTTTTTTTAATTGAAAACAGTTCGTCAGAAATGACTATGTTTGAATTTTCACTAAAGTCCTAATTATATTTCTATTATATTTTTAAGATAATTTTTTCGTCCTAATTAATGAATTTTCAAGTATTCTATAAGACGAATGCTTAGAACCCACATATTAATAAAAAAAAAAAAAAATGAAAACATAGCCTTATTCTTTGGCTTTATATAAATACAGTAACTAGTAAAAATTTCCAGGCGATTTAACGTCTAGATAATAAGTTGATACATTTTAAAATATTTAAAAGATCGATTTTTATATGAATTTAATAATATCCGATAGATTTAGGGTAAATGTAATTAGTAATATCTGCGTAATAGAACAATAATATTATGTAAAGTCTATTATGAGATTCAATCTGTAAGATCAAACTTTAACTTCTGATATTTCTTGAATAAAAACGATTGTGTTTAATAAACAACATTGTAGCGTCTTAACGATGGTGATTGTAATCACGAAGATTTGGCCACAATAGTCTTAGTGTAACATAAAAAATCTGCAATATGAAAAATTACACCCCAATATATTACGTAAATTAAATATAAATTTCTTTTAGATGCACAGATCGAATTTCTTTCTCTTTAAAAGTTTTTTAAAAACAAATCGTTTTTTACGCAACATATTTACAAAGTTACGAAGCGTTTTTTTCTAAAACATTGTGAAACATTGGCTCCAAATCGATTATTTAAAATTATTTAAATATTCTTCAGTTTTTTTAATAATAAAATTTTTAAATTTAAGCCGGATTTGCTTTTTTTTTATTTAAATATAAAAAATGACTTTGTAACTTTTCTCATAGAGACCTATTATTAATTTTCGCAAAATATTACTTTGAATTATGTTGAAGTTAGAGCTATGCATCTATTTTGTCATTTTGTATATAAATTATATAATGACGATAAGCATGGTTCTGATACGGGTATCACTATCATGACCCATTGTTACACGAAAAAAATTCTATAACAAATTTTTATATGACACCATATATAGTTTTGTTTTTACTTAGTTGACGTACTACCCCAATAATTATGCAAATTGACAATATTTTGATAACAATAATTATGCAAATTGGCAATAACGATAACGTAATATATGTAATCGATTATGTACTACACGTGTACGTCTGAGTATAATTTTTATTTAAATTTTTTTTTAATGTCCGTACTAACTTACTTTACTATATACTCGTTAAGATTCATCAATAATTCGGCTATATATATTACTGTATGTCAACTATTAGTCTGCGAGTATAAAGCTCAATTACTTTTTAAATTACTTTTTAAATTGATTTCGTGATAAATAATATTTCAAACGATCAATTATCAGGGTGTATGTACTATCAGTCGGTAAGTACAAAGTTAAATTATCTAAATTACAATTCAGTACTAAATAATACTCAAACAATTATGTAAATTACATTAACTGTCAGCCCGTGAGTATAAAGTCCAATTATGTATATTAATTCTTAAACCAAAATTTTACAAGAATTGATGGTCAATAATATCTCAAATGATTATTAACTATTAGTCGGTGAGTATAAAGTTTGATTACATATATTCATTTGATAGATTATGATTCAATAATTAGTCGATGCTAAATAATATTCAAACGCTTATATAAATTACAGTCCGTGTGTATAAATTTCAATTACTCTATTCATTTTCTAGATCAAAATTCACAATGAATTAATATATATAATTTACCAGATATCCACTAACATCTATTCATGTTTATGTTTTGTACAAATTATATATGCTACTGCTCTGATTTTAAAAGGTTGAGTTTAATTAAGCATAATTTTTTTTAGTAATGTTATACTGTATTTCCAATATAAGCCACACATTTTTGTCTAGCATTTATTATGTTTGACGATAACATGCTTTTGTTTACTCTTCCTTTGTTTTTTATTAGATTAGATCATTGAATATGTTCTCTTTTTACAGAGGTTTTATCATTCGTCAGAGATTTTACCTTTCGCTAGGGGTTTCACCTTCCGCCAGGGGTTTCACCTTTCACCAGGGTTTTCACATTTCGTCAGGGATTAAACCTTTCGTTAGGGGGTTTCGTCTTTCATCTTTCACTGGCTTTAATTTTCGTCTTTCACCATTTATCAAAATAATTTCGTCTAATAACTATAATCAAGAATATTATACAACTTCATCAACTAATTCAACTTCATCGATATCAAATAATTCTGATAATTCGATTTTATCCGAAAAACAACAAACTTCAAATCCATCAAAATTTATATTTCTCAACCCACATCTAAATTATAAACATTTTATTTCTAATTCATCTCAAATATCTGAAAATATAAAAAATCGAAATATCAAAGATGCAAACATTGAATTAGTGAATTCATTATATACCACTTTTTGTAATTTAACAACTCAAATAAATTCTAAACGAAATAAGAGAAATGAAACCACCAAACTCATAAAACAAACGAAATTAGAAGAGCTAAGAGAAAAATTAGTTGAACAAGCAAGGATATTAAAAGAAGAAATTCAAAAAGATGAAGTTGAACTTGAAAAAGTTGAAAATGAAATGATACAAGAAGGTTTAAAGATTCCGAATGATACACATCATGAAGTTATTGTTGGAGGAGAAGAATTTGTTAAAGTAGTAAAAATTGTTGGAGATTCAACGCAAAAAGTAATTAAAGATCATATGACGATTGCACGAGAATTAGACTTGATAGATTTAGAATCAGCATCAAATGTCACAGGAACAAGTTGGTATTACCTTCGAAATGCAGGAGCATTATTGGAATTAGCATTAATTCAATATGCAATTTATAAAGTTATTTCTAAAGGATATATACCAATAATTACACCTGATGTTGTAAAAACTGAATATAGTGATGGATGTGGATTTCAACCAAGGGATGGAGAGGTATCACAAAATTATTATGTGACAACATCACCTATGGGTAATGTAGGAACAGATAATAATCAAGAAATATCATTTACATTAACGGGAACAGCAGAAATTCCACTTGCAGGAATTTATTCAAATAAAATTATCCCGTCATCTCAGTTACCAATAAGAATGGTAGGGTTTGGAAGAGCTTTTAGAGCCGAGGCAGGATCTAGAGGACAAGATACAAAAGGATTGTATCGTGTACATCAATTCAGTAAAGTTGAAATGTTTTGTTTGACATCTCCAGAAGAAAGTGAAGAAATGTTGAAAGAGATTGTGAATATACAAGAAGAAATAGTTAAAGATCTAGGATTATGTTTTAGGTAAAAAAAATAAAGAAAAATATTTGGAAATAAATTGTGATTAGTTAATAAAATAATAATTTGGAAATAGGATATTGGATATGCCAACTTATGAACTTGGAGCAAGTGCGTATCGTAAATATGATATGGATGCTTGGATGCCAGGTCGTGGTAAATGGGGTGAAGTAATTATTAAACTAACTTTGCTATAACTTTGCTATAATTTTGTTATATTTATTATAATTTTTTTTATAACAAAGTTGAGTAATTTTTAAGTTAATTCTATATATTATATAAATTTCAGATATCATCAGCATCTAATTGCACAGACTATCAATCCCGACGCTTGAATATTCGATACAAGCCATCATTATCATCATCAAATGAAAGTACAAATGATATAGCAATACAAAAACACCAATCAACGAAATTTGTTCATACGTTAAACGGAACTGCAATTGCTGTACCAAGAATAATTATTGCAATTCTTGAAAATTTTCAAAGAGATGATGGGAAAATTATTATACCTGAAGTATTAAGAAAGTGGATGGGTGGCATGGAATTTATTGAATAAATAAGTAACCAAAAGGAGATAAAAGCATTATTAAAATTTTTTTTTGAACTTTTAGATAGTGGTAGTGAATATATCTAATTGTCTAGTAATTTCATTATAGTTTAGGTTATTATTTTCATTAAAATAAAATTAAATTGAAAAAATAAATAAAAAGGCATTTGTTTATTATAATTTTAAACATTAAATTTTTTGTTATTGTTATAAAGTAAAAAAAAGAAATTATTTGTTATTTTTTAATTATTGCTTAAATTAAATGTTATATAATAAAATTAACTGTCCTATTAATATTTAATTGCTAAAATTAAAAAATGAACAAATATATGGAATTATAAGTTATATTTTTAAGTTACATTTGTATAATGTATATAAATTTACACTTGAATAAAAATTTTTAATAACCTTATTTTCTTTTCTAATTAAAAGTTAAATTTGTTGCAAGCAAATTTTTAGATGAAAAGTCGCAATAAAAATTTACATATAAAATATAAAGAAGTAATAAAAATTTTTAGACCAAGTTTCTAATTAGAGGATTTGCTTTTGAAAAATTTAAAAATTATAAGAATAAATAATTAACTTTAGTTAGATAAAAATAAAGAAATTTAATCATTATTATAAGTAGTATCATATTTGTCATTAATTAATATTTATGTCAGACAGAGAGTTTTTTTATAAGGTCTAAAAATATATATTGCTAAACAATGATGTATAATAAAGTACCAAGTTATACTTTACTAATTACTGTAATTATTTTTTTAACAATTACACTATAATTAAAATTTGTTAAAAATAATATACAGTATATATTGACTTAACATTATTAACACAAAAATAGGAAACTATTATTTTAGCAGTATCTTAGCTCTTTAAGCTAGGAGTTTTTAAAATAATAAAGTGATGACATTCTTAAAATATTAAAGTACTTTATATAGTATCATATATCTGATATACAGTATAAGGTTTGGTTTATTGATATAAATATTATATATATTATTAATATTATAAATTTAAACCAATTAAGATTTGAATTGAACTGATGATATGCTCCCCATAAAAGTAGTGCGAGCTATAAGTCAGAAATTTCCCAATTGCTCAAAGCAGACTGGCTGTTAAATAGGAAAATAACAGAATTAGGAAACTACTATATGATGTGGGAAAGCTAGTCGAGAAATTACTATTGGAATATTTGGTGAGGGAGTAAATGTCCTTATATTTATTATTTGATGATGAGAGCGATTCTCATTCTTGCTTTTTTTTTCATGACATATATAAAAAAGTAAACATAAACTCTATCTTTAAGGGATTAAGAAATAAAAATTAATAGCTCAACTACATATGGAGTAAAGGTGCTAACATATATAGCCAACCGTTCGCATTTGAGACTGCCTTTGTATAAATGCAAAATAAAAGTTCTCTGCACAAAAAAAAAAAAAAAAAATCTTTATACCCAATTATTGTCGAAGCATAGATATACTTTGCTGGCCAAACCTGGACAAATCTAAAAAGTAATTGTATTTATAAAAAATTAAATCAAGCAAATATTATCTATAGCTATCAAAAGAATATGCTTGATTTATTTAAATTAAGATTATTAATAAAATTTTATAGTTCAAAAATTTTATTAATAATCTTTTTTTTTTAAATAAATCAAGCATATTCTTATAGCTATAGATAATATACTTATAAAATTTTAGAATTATTTGCTTGATTTAATTTTTTATAAATACAATACTTTTTAGAGGTTTGCAGGTTTGGCCAGCAAGTATAAGCATAGTTGAGGATACATGATGCATGTCACGTCTGTCACGCACGCACGCACGCGTAATTAACCAATAAAAAAATTCACAATAACACATCTAGGGCTGTCCATTTTATGCGACAACAAACCCAAATTATGTATGCGATACCTGTCTATTTATGCGAAATTATGTAATAAATATGCGACAAAATATGCGAACAAAGTAGAAATATGCAGAAATATGTAACAAAAAAAAAATCGGATATATATTTTATTTATGTATTTTTTTTTTTAAAAAAAAAAGCTAATTGAATTTTTGAATAAAAAAAAAAGTTCGATTACATATTCAACTTGAAATTCTTTAATGTAATCGTTAATATTATTTTTAAGCTATTCTTCTGTATTACTATTGAAGTACATAAAGTTTAATGCTTCAATAGATGTTTCAGAAAGTGAATGCCGGTTATCATCAAGGATGTTTTTATATGCGGAAAAACTTCGTTCTACATCCACACCTGATACTGGAAGCCAAATATAATCTAAGGCTAGTTTTGATAAGTCGGGTAAGATTTGAAATTTTTCTCTCCAGTAATCATCTAAATCAAAATTTTCATAATCAGAAAAATCTTCATTTAATCCACAATAAATTCCCCACTCTTGAATAATTTGATTGCTTGGTGATTTAAATTCCCGAATTTCTGAATATAAATAAATATTTTGACGATGTTGTTGAACATGAATATACCGTGGATCAAAGCATTGAATTGCTTTAAATAAAGGCAATGCAGGATGTCTATCGATATGCTTTTTAAACTTATTAAATGCCAACTGATATGCCTTGCGAAACATAGTAACATAAACCTCCATATCAAGATGATTATCCTCGAATTTAGATTTTATTTCTTCACTAATAGGAGGTTCGATTATACCTGATTGTAACGAGGCTTCAAGATGTGTTAATCGTTGTGCTACAAATGGAGCAACAGGTTTTTTTCTAATTTCGAAAAATTCAAGATCCTCTACAAGACTAAAATAGAATAAGACTAAATTTCTTTTTTTTTTTTTATAAACAAAACTGGATTACTTACCGCTTTGCATTAAATGATATAAACATAGATAGAACTTCAAAAAGAAAAGTATTTGTATAGTTATTGAAAATTGTTGCTAATTCTTGAATCGCATAACTTTCATTATTAACCTGTTCTTCTTCAAGATAAAATAAACGCAATTGGTTAATATTTTGATTGATCCAAAAGACAAACCTAAACCAAGAATTCCAGCATGTTTTAACAGGTAATGGTGGTAAAGTAATTTGATTATTTATATTATTACTATCATTATCTGTTAAAGATAAATCTGAATTAAAATTTGATTTTAAAAAGCATATCCAGCGCCTTTTACGGGCCGGACAATGAACAAATGATGCTTTAATATTTTTAACAACATTAGCTAAAAATTGGAAATTTTTATAATGAACCCATGTTTCTCCTACTAAATTTAAAATATGGGCTAAACAACGATTATGTTTTAATTGTGGAACTAAAGGAGATATAATTTGAAATGCTTTTAGCATATATGCATTATCGGAAATAAAAAAAATAAGATTATCGAATGAAATATTATAAAATTGCAAAGTTTTTATGACTAATTGAGCAATAGAAGCACTATCCACGGTAGTAATAAATTCTGTTTTAGCAAGTTTAGTTTGGTTATTAAAACTAAACAAAATATTAACAACTGCTCTGTTGCATGCATCCGTAGTTTCATCTACAGTAATAGAAATTCGTTTATCTTTTAAAAGACTTTGTAATTTTAATACTTCAGTATCAAATACTTTTGGTAAATATTTAATACGAAGTTGTTTTGAACTTGTAATAGCGCCACCTAAAAAAAATTAATAGAATTATCTGTTATTAATTTTTAATAATGAATAGAATATATTAATAAATAAAGTAATTACCGTTTTTACAATATTCTAAAAAAAAATTTTTAAGCTTATCGACTTTATGTAATGGAATATCGGCATTAGTAAATGCATTTACTAAAGCAAAGTTAATAAGCTCACGATCATTTAAATTAATGCGAGCTGTATCAAGAGTTGTTTGGCGATTTAATTTTAATTTTTCAGCTTTAGCGACATTACTCTTATGTTTATCGGATTTTAAATGATTGTCTACTGTTGATTTTCTTGTATGGTCTACAACATGCTGACAAAATTCGCAAAACAATTTTTGACCATCAACATAAAAATTTTTTTTATATTCAGGATGTTCAACTCTACGTTCAGTAGCAGAAACCATTTTTAAGATTTACTAAACTCAAGAAAAAAAGGTTCCTTTTATTTATTTTTCATCTTTTAATTATTTTACAATGAAATATCAAGAAAGTTCTTGGGCGTTTTACTAAACATTAAGGTGTATTTCATACAATTTTATTTCAGCTTATTCACGCATCTATCTTTCTTTAGATAACTAACTTTAACTACCATAGATTCTCGAAATAACAGGCATGGGCGTTATTTCAAAAATCATGCCTTCTAAAACCAAATAAGTGATTTCGAAATAACACCCATGTACTTCCTAAAATAACCACTTTATAATCGTTATTCAAAGAATTTTAATATTTTTGGTTAATTGCTATATACACGTTTTTTTCTAGATTTATGCGCAGATTATGCGCTATTAATTATGCGATATCAGCCCTGATATGCAAATTATGCAATTGCATATGCTATGCAATAAATGTTAAGTTTATGCGCATATTATGCAATTGCAGATATGCACCAGCCCTAAACGCGTCAAACAACAAAACAAATTTGTACACGTAATTAATTTTTAAACGCCTCGGACATCTATCAGTTTCAAAAGACTATACCAAACTAACTATTCTGAAGATTTTTATTCGTTAAGGGGTAAAATTTATCATATAACAAATTCTTGCGCAAGTGATTTCTATGGTAATAAGGACCGTTAAAGTATCAACCGTTAAATTACTTTTATTAAGCAAATTGTTGTTACCATTTATAAACTCAAACCTTCACTGGAACAATGCGGAAAATCATATATCCGCGGGCTAGGTTATAAGGATAATGAGTATTACTGTAATGATATTTGCTTTCTTAGCAGTAACTTATACGATATAAGTATACTATAATTGGTTACCTAGTTATAAGTAAATTCTTCTTTGCTTCGGCATATAGAGAAGGCAATGAATGTATAGTATTGCATATAAAAATTAATATAATGTACAATATAAAATCTTTATAATTCTCATAAATTCTGAGACAACTGATAAAACTAGTAAATTATATTTGTTTTGTCACTATTATTTAAAATCTTTCCAAAAATGCATAAATTTTGTAAATATAAATAGCTAATAGTGTCTAAGTAAGCATTAAGACTTCTTATGATATATATATCAATGTAGAATTATAAACATGTAAATTTTATATGCGAAAGATTTAATAGATTTCATGTTTTATAGTATTAATCAACTCTGATTGTAACAATATTTATTTCACCAAAACATTTTGAAAGAATTTCTGATGCTTGTCAAATGCCAATATATAAATTACAAATATATAAACTTTATCAACGTACATAATAATAACTTTTATCTTAAACTTATAGGCTCTTTTTCACCGTTTTATGACCACAATCAGTCCACAAACTAAGAAAATCGACCGGTTTATCCTGAGCTTTTTCACGATCAATTTCATCATGCGGAAACAATGCCGCAGGTATAAATATTGTTAACAATACTATCAACACAAAGAATATCCACATTATAATAAAATTTGCGGCACGAAGTTGACAAGCCTTATAATAATCTGAAGTTATATAAGTTTCATTTGATGGACAATAAAATGGAATACCTCCGACATCATCACGTGTGAAAAAGGTATAAAAGACTGTTGTCATTGAATTAAAGTGAGATACGAATATATAAAAGAATTAATGAAAAAGAATTAGATTAGACTTTTTTTTTTTTTTTACCTGAGACGAATAACCATATTAGCATCCAAGCCCTAAAATTAAAATATACAATATTTTAAATTGTGACTAAATAAAGGAGATCAAATATTTACAAAAAAAAAAAAAATACATAATATATAAACAATTACAATAATTTTAATTCTATTCCCTTTATCGTAAGATCCGGTTTATAGCAAAAATTAAAAACTGACGAGAGAAAAATCCAACCTTTTAATTTTCGACAAACAGAATAGAGTTGTTAACAAAGATAAATAAGAATATTAAAAAAGATAAATAAGAATATTTGATAAATTTGAACTTTATAAAACAAGAAAGAAATACTTACATGGTAAGATGAGAGATATTACAAAATAACTAAATTTAGATAAAGAAAAAATTTTATAAATTTTGATAAAGAATATAAAAACAAGGATTTGAATGATTTTGGAGAAACCTACATATATTCCATTGGGATGTTTAATGTATATGGATATCCAACATTCAAAAATTTTATAATTTTTATAATTTCTGATAAAGAAATGGTTTGACATTAGAATTTAAGTCGTTTTAATAAAAATAAACCAATTATTTATTTATTTATTTTTTTTTAAAAAAAAACAAATATTTACCCAATACTGGACAAGCAAAAGCAAGTAATATAGAAAGACTTATAAAGATCGCCGCAAAAATTCTTAGGACTCTCATAAAATTCATCTTTATCGATCAACTATATACGTATTTTTAAATAATAAAAAAAAATGCAAAACAAACAAATAAATAAATAAATATTTATTTATTTCGAAATATTTACCGAATTTTGAAATTTTTTCTACGTATTTATTTATTTTGAATATTTAGGAAAGTCTAAGCCTCAAAGAGGCTTATTGTTTGATAATTTATATTTTTTATTTTTTATATGTAATTTTTATGTAAGCAAAGTAAAAAAAAAATATTCAGGTTTTTTAAGAATTCTAAATAACAGAGTTTCACGAAACTTTATCCTTTTATATATAAAGTATTTTCGTATTAAACCATGAATAAATTAGAAATATTTAACGAATAAATTTAATGATATTTGTAAAACATAAAAATTACATCTCAAGCAATAATGTATATAATAAGCATCACATTCGAGAGAGAAAAACTTTTTTGAATATATAAACCCCAACCAATAAATGTTTATTAAATAAATTACACGAATGAAAGTAAGTATTATACATTTATATTATAATGCTGAAATCTGTTCCTCGTCAACTTCCTTTTTGTCTTTCCTAAATCTTTGTGGTATGTTTCCTTTACCAGCTTTAAGTTTATCTTTAGGTTCAGGTAACATATTAGTAAAAACTGCTAAAACAAAAATTATTGAAATTCCAAAAAGTGCCCACATTGAAATTAAATTTGCTAAACGAATTTGACATGCTGTTTTAATTGAAGATGAACTATAATTATAATCGTTTGGGCATGAAATTGGAATATTTCCCATTTCGTTGGCTGTTAAAATCGTATATGCAACTATTTTACAAATTATTAGTATAAATTTCAAGATAAAAAATTATTATAATTAGATAGATGATTAGATTCATTGCTTACTTGAGATCCCTAACCAAAATATTGGACAAAGGCTATTTGGATTTAAAAAAAAAAAGTTTTTAGTGTTTAGCCTAACAAGATTAATTTTTTTAATATGTTTTAAGCGAATACGTGTCATTTCACCGACATCTTATTTCACCTACAGACAAGTTTATTTCACCGACATCTCATCTCACCGACTACTCTTACTTTAATTCTAAACCTGACCCTAGCGACAATGACCAAAATTACTTTTGTCGGTGATATTAATTGTCGACGAAATGATTGTTGACGAAATGTGCACCACCGTTTTAAACTTACATCAAAACTATTTTCAGACTATCTGGTGGTGTTCTAATTCCCCATCTACAATTTCCAGTAATTACCAATATTATTATACCTAAAAAACGAATCGAATTCATTTAATACGTAATATACTGTACATGGTATAATAGGAATTGTATTTTGAAAGTAACATATACTTACAGGGTAATATGAGTGAAATAATGATATACCTATAATTTAAAAAAAATAAATAAATAAAACTATAAAAAATCCGTTTATTATTGTAATTAAAACAAGAACTATTCAATTTTGTTTACCCATTTTCTACAAACGAATTAAGTCGAAGTTGTCCGCCACTTTGTTTAAAAAGCTCATATTTTGCTATCGCTATATAATGGTCCAAGAGAACATAATTAGAACTTTGAAACCAATTTCTACAGTACATTCAATTTTATTACAACAAATTAAATTATTACCAAGAGATGGGCAAAGAAATATCGTAATACCCAAAAATATGTCTAGAACTTTTGCAAAGATTAATTTAGCTGTTTGAAGTCCTGCCATAACTACACTTTATATATACCGCGTACGTAAAATGTAATTACGGTATTATTTTCTACATGAAATTTTAACTTTTTTATCTTTTTTTTAATTTATTGTCTAAATTCATTCTATTTATTATCTATACCACGATAATTCGAGAAAATCATTTAAAGGCTTAGTCATGTCTTTTTAAAATACTAAAAGATACACATGGCTTATGCATAGCCTCTTTTTGTGTTCTGAAATCTTGTAATTTTCTTGATATTATGAAAAACTTCCGGAATTTTCATGGACAATGGGTCTCTCGGTTATAAAGATAAAGAAATATTGAATTGGTAACCTTTTTTAATATAACGACTATGGTAAGATTACATTTTTAGTTCTTATATAAATATTTATGGTCAAAAACAATCAAGATTTTTAATTAATGAACAAGTACAGATACAGAACCAAATTCACGCCAATTCACGCGTTTTTTCATGTAAATACAAAAATACAGTTCTTAAGACAGCAAAACGAATTTACAACTTTATTAACTGCTGTGTGGAAGCTCTGCTTTATGTGAGAAAGGCCATAGTCTAATTGATACCGAATATAGATTAACTTTGATATAGGAAATTTTTTTTTGTTTTGTTTTTAAGATAATGAACAACTTATTTTAAACTTTTTTCAATGGTTTTTTTTGTACAAGACAATATTCTAGTTTTTCTCTAAATAATACTCTAAAAAAAAAAAAAGAAAAAATGGTTTGTTATGTTTGGGAACTTTCGGGAACAAAGGGTCTTTGAACAAGATATTAAGTGTATGAATTTTTTACCAAACTACACGTCAAATAGAATACGTACGCCAACGAATAAATTGGACAGATAAACGAAGAGGTACCGATTAGATTAAATACGTGTATTTTAATCATAGTAGCTATTAGTGTTTTATTGGTTTGACAGGGGTGTTTAAGTTTTTATAACTGGCCCTTGGCAATCATTAGTGTCTGTATCGGCTTGGAAATTTTTGCGTAATTAACATATGACTAATTATTTAGCTATTTATCTGGCTATATACTAATTTAATTTATTTTTTTTTTTTTTTAGTTTCTTAAAAAGAAATATATTTTTTATCGCTTATCTAGTTTCGGAATAGCACCATATGACCTGAATAAGCTTTGAACCTCATTCGTCGGTAGAAGAAATGAAACAATGAGAATGGTTTTGTATGATATTACACAAGGCCTACGACTTTAAATTATAAAATTATTACCAAAATTTGGGAAGCTCCTTTGATGAATATAAAAGAAACAGAAAAAGAAATGAAGAGAAAGAAACAAAACATCAAATGGAAGCTATGAAAGTATTGAATTATCACATTACAATCGTATGCATTATACACTGTATGTATGCAATATAATATTTATTTCTTTATTCTAAATTCTGAAATTGTTAAGGTTTTTTATTTAATAAAACAAGCTTGTTTATATTACTTGTTATAAGATCTACAATAAAGAAATTAGATCTAATAATTCCTGAAGCCAAGAATATTACCAACATGGATTAGGTAAAGGATCCCTTGTTAGTTGCAAAATTTGTGCTTGGCAAGAATCTAGATCTTGAATACATAGGCTAGAAAGTAGTTAAGTTTGCAAAAATGTTTCTTATATCTGGAATCTGAATAGATAAATCTGGTAATTCGTATAAAGGTTTCACTGTTCATTACAAGTTGTTTTATTTATTTATTTTTTTTTTTTACCTCAATATACATTTTAATTAATACTTTTTTTAAAAAAATTCGTATATGTAATAGTAATACGGTTTTTTTTTTTTATTAAAATATTCCCATTATTTTCTCTTTTTTAGTAGAAACTACAGTTGCGAATTAGGAAAAAATAATTCATGTTTTTACAGTATATACATTATTACTTACCGTATTGATTCTTTGGATCTAATTCAATTACTAGAGTATCACCCACCCACCTGCCTTAAAAATTTGCATTCTATACATATTTTTTGCAAGATATTTTGTGAAATCTTATTATCTATAATTTGGAGGCTTGAAGCCATATCTTTTTCTCAATTTTTGCTTATAATGGTATTATAAAATTTTTATATACGTCAAGAGAAAACCAAATTGGACATAAACTTCTTTTGGTATTTTCTGACAAAATTGAAATTTTTGATTCAAATTGAAGTGTTGGCACTTGTTTATACACAGCACAATTTTTTATCCTATATTGATTTAATAAATTATCGAGATATTTTTAACTTGAAAAAGGGAAAAATAGAAGCATAGCAGAAGTTCGTTTTGATTGGTTGTTAAGATACCCCGGAAAAAATGTCGATCATACCCCGGATAGAGTACCGGACAAAAATTTTATAACTCTCGAACTTTTAAAAATTTGTCAATACACTCTAAAGACATATTATAAATTTACAATATACTAATTCAGTTTTGTATTAACAACTTTAATTTGAATTTTACAAGGGTTTTGTTATTTTTTTAACAATAAATACATATAAACGTCTACTAAATAACGCGTACGCGACCATTCCTAACACTACTATTACTATCACTTATTGTGTTATAAACGTCATATTCACAAACTATACTTGTACTAAATAAATTATAATCAAAAATATTAAGAAGCAGAGTCTTCAATTTCAACTCACCAGTTGTTTAAACTGCCGAACCACTTTCCGACCTTTCAAAACATTCACCTCTCATCTAGTTTTTGGAACTACTGCATCTTATTGCATCTCAGGTTAAAAAACAATAAGTTTGAAGGTAAACTACCAACGACTAAAGTTGGTTGTTACGTTTTGTATTACAAAAAACAAGTTTCATATGACATGACGATTTTTACTATTAAAAGTACTTTAAAAATTACAATTGACTATATAAAAAAAAGATCGTCGCCAATCATATTTATCCTAATAACAGCCAATCAAAACGAACTTCTGCTATGCTAAAAATAGATCGTAGGATTTAAATAATGAATAAATTTAATACCACGTGATTGGGTTTGATTGGATGTCATGTGAGCGTGAAAATTTTTGATGATAATCATTTATGTCACATGATTAAATTCACCGAGAAAAAAAGTTCAAATTTTGATTTGTGCAAAACATTTCTATTTCTTTTGAAAAGTTACATTCGAAAAATTTCTGTGTCCCTCTCCCGTAGCAATCTCCAAAAAAAATATATATATAGGCAGATTTATCTGAAAAAGCTAATCTAAAAAGAAAATTCTGATATGTCAACCGGGGTTGATTATCTGCCGAGTACACAATCAACCACCAGCCGGAGTCGAACCTACAGCTTTATCAGACGGCTGCGTCCCATTGCTCTAACCGTTAGTCTATATCAGAACTATACTTGATTTTCGAAAAAAAATTATTTATGTCATATAGGCCAATCTGCATAGTACCCCAAAATAATCCAATCAAATTACATATTAATAATAAGTAAAAAATAACAGTAAAAACCTTCCGGTAAGTTACATAATAACCTACTTTAAAACTTTTCAAGTACCGGTATATTGTTTTTTTAAACCAACACTTTGATCAAAAAATATTTTTTCTGATCAAAAAATAACATAGGTATAATATATATACAATAACAACTAAAGAAAGTTCCCATATATCAAAGTACTACTAATTTATTTTTATTTTTTTTTAGTTTCTTGAAAAAGAAAATATATTTTTTTAGGGGGCTGGTAATTGCAGTGTTGGCATATGACCTATTATGATTGTTATGACCTTTATGACTATTATAGGTCATAAAGTCATAAAAATATGGGTTATGAATTATGACCTAGGTCATAATCATATCCAATAGAAATTGCCAAAAAAACTATACAAAAAAATTAATAAATTCTAATACTATCTAATGCAAATCTATCTTATCCTCCCTTTTACCCTCCCTCCCTTTTACCCTCCCTCCTCTCTTTCTCTTTTTCTCTCTCTCTTTCTCTTCAATTTGTTTGATCGGCTTATATTAATTTATCAGTTATTACAGGTTATCGATTTTGGCAGGATCAGTTTCAATTGTTAAAATTACGAGATTACTTAAATGATATACATAATTACATGAATAAATTTAATTGATCAGTTTTTTATAACGAATCTTTTATATATATTCGGTATAAAAAAAAAAGTTGTATACCGAATTTATCTATACTAAACAAAAAATTCCTAGAATGGCCCGTTCAGTATAGTGAGAAGCGACTGTATTTAAAAAAATTCGAATGCTAATGCTATAATACAAAAAATAAGGATCTTTAAAATTTTTTTTCATATCCTTAGATTTATTGATTTAACTTACAAATTAGTAAATCGAACCATATAAATATTTACATTTAATAAAAGTATGCCAAGGTATTATATTCCTTTGAATAATTTTATAAAATATATTTAATTGACAAGAATTGATATTGATACTTGAATAAATTTTTATAAAAAATATACATCAATAATTGAATAAATTTTTATAAAATTGTTAATGAATATTTTATTTTCCATACCAACTATATTATTTCTCTTATTTTCAACAATAAGTGTTGATTCTGATTTCACCAATGCTTCCTAATTCTACTAGCGATTAATTAATGGATACATTAATGTTCGTCCTTTTCGACTTCAATTTTTTATTTATAACATACACCAACTAAACTCGTTTCAATAGCATTACTCATTAGAGCAAATTTTTGATAGTGAATGAATGATTTGAGCTTTTTTTTTAGTACCGATTCCATATTCATAACAAAAACTAACTATCTGTATTGCTCATGCACTAGATATATAGTTCGAAAATTAACGATACTTGTAATTCTTTTTCTTCGCTCTAATTTCTAAGTATTTTTAATTTTTATCATTAATTCTCGTTAATTGATTAATGAACGCCTTATGTTTATTGTTTCAACTTCAATTCAGTATATTACTAGATAACTTACATTCATCTTTTTAATCCAATTCCACTATTTTTTTAACAAAACAATATGAACACCTTGTTTATTAAAAGTTAGTAAGCTCTGAACTAAAATATAGTGGCATCTCTAAAGAAGAAACGAAAAGTGATTCTAAAGACCATTTAGCCGTTTTATCATCAGCAGGATGTTTCTCTCGTCCTCCTAAACTAAAATCCGAATCCCATTCACTTGACAATAAAATTTCATCATCTTGGTTTTCAAATTGGTTTTCATGCTCTCCAAACTCAATCCATTCACTAATTAGGTTTTCCCACCTTTCCTCTTCTTCACCTAAATATTTGTTTTCTTCAAGACTTTCATTTGTCCGTCTGGTAGTTTTATCTTTCTCAACAAAACAGTCGTCACTCACTTGATAATCTGAATCAGTGTTGACTAATTCTTGTTCAGTACCTTCATCACCTGATGAAATAGGTGCTGCAACATGTAGTCTGCGAACTTGGCTATCATATTCTTTTGCAATTTTTATTTTACGAGACCAAAGAATATCACTCCGAATTTGGCTCATTGCCAAGACTTTATTTTGCTATGATATTGTATAACAAGTATCATTTAGGATTAGTTTAATTATTACAAATAAATTAATAATAAACAAACCTGTAATCGGACTCTGTGACTAGTATGTAATAATCCCATTGATGACCATAAACGTTCCACAGATGCAGAATTAATGCAAATTCCATGAATGCGAATTGCTGCTCGTGCTAATTCCGGACCTACTCCTTCGGTTGACTCCCAAAAATCTACTAAATTTCCCTTGAATTGTTTAAATGATTCTGTATTATACGGATCAAGTTCGCGTTTGTATTTAATAAGTTCAGCTAAAATAAACGTAGGTTTACAATTAAACCATGCCTCGTAGTAATATTTGAGCCACTGTCCGATGTATGTCCAGGATAGATCAGCAACTATGCTATTAAATTTGGTAAGTTTGTATTCAGGATGTAGTGTAAAAGAAAGAATTATTAAAGGTTGCTCCCACTCATTCCAACGTGATTCGATACGTGCTCTCATTCTTGTCCCAAATTCAAAATCTTCATGACATTCAAATATTTTCATCATATACCCGAAACAATGGAGAACTTCATACAATCGTGCAGTGTCTTTTTGCAATTTATTTAAAAAACCACATAGAGGATATAAAGTTCTTGAATATTGGCTAAGCTTATCCAAAATTGAGTATCGTTTATGATATCGGCAATATCGTCAGGAAGTTTTTTGGTACCATTACGTAGGGTTGTTTGTTTATTAGCTGGCTCAGAAGGGATACCATTTGTTCGAACTACATTGCTACGATGGTCGTTGAACTTAGAGGAGAGAAACTAGTAAAATAAAAAAAAAGTCGTGTTAAATTAAAATAATGATCCGGAATTATTTTATAACAATAATTATATTTTATACTTTAAGCGCAGATTTTGATTTAGAAATGGAATGAAAACAAAAGTAGTATGAATTCCATCTCGTGTTCCCAGGAACAATTAATGCGACATATTTGTTATAAATACGCATTTGTTTATCTCTAAGATTGCCGTAAAAAAAGGTGATTTGTGAAAAAAACACACAATTTTTATTCTTCCTTAGACGTTCTTTGATATTGATTTGATTCTTTAAAAATCTCTCCAAATATTAAATTCGTTTGGTGAGCCATGCATGGCAAAAAAACTTTCAAAGGATACTTTCTTCGTAATTGCCGCCTAAAAAAATAAAACAATAAAATTAATAAAATAACTTAAAATAATAATAACACAATAGGGTAAAACTTATGCTGTGAATTAGTAAAATTCACTACATAGATCATCTGAGGGCGAAATTCACTTTTGCATAATAAAAAAATTCGAATTTCATCCTAATATGATCTTTGTTGTGAATTTTACTAATTTGCAGCATGGGTTCACCCTGTTCTATAATAATTTACTGCGCAGCTGCGTATTCGCCGGCGGAATCTGAAACAAACGCCTTGATATTTATTTGATTTTTTTCAGTTTCAGTTATTAATTTTTCAATATGATTGATTACATTTTGAGTTTGCGATCTTTCAGAGCTAATATCATGCGCACCCAGATTAAAGATTGCCCGTTTGTAGTTATAAAAACAATGCCCCAAATATGTTCTTGCCTTACGTTTGTCCAACCTTCGAACGTTGCTGTTACCCTGTCTGTATCACTTCGTGCAGTTTTAATTATATTTTCTTGTAACAATTGTGCACTTTTCATTAATACTTTGCCACCTATAACCTTGCGCTTAGGTAATTTTAGTCCTGGTATTAAAAACTCAAACACGGCAACAGTATCTTCATTCTCAACAAATGTAAATGGTAATGCGTTAGAAACAATCATTCTTAAAAGTAATTGTTCGAACTGTGATTGATCATTAGCAGAAAGAGGTCGACAAATAAAATTTGAAATTGCAGACTGTCGACTGTTAACAGATGAATGGCTTGAAACGGTTGAAATGACTGAATCTGCATGCAAATTTACAGACTCATTGGTCTCAGATTCTTCACCTACATTTGAATGTTGTAATAAAAATATAAATTATACTGTTAAAACCTAAGTCATAACTTCATGTATTACAGTACATACCATCAGTATTTTTGCCTTTTTTTCGTTTTTTTTTTTTTTATCTTCGGGTACTGGCAAGGCTAAAATTTTTTTTACTTCTTCTTCACTATAAGTTTCACGAAAGGCTTCGCATTTTGATAGATGACTGCGGCATAAACGTGCCCTATTAACTGTACGACATTCTGGTTTTAATTGGGCTATTCCTAATCCACTATATTTTCTTATACAGCAGTTACACACAGCAATAGCATTTGTAGGATTATTTGGATTATTGATTAGAGTAAAGTAGCTTCTAAAATTATGAGGATGAGGAGGCATAGTAGATGAATTTTTTTTTAAAAAAAGTTGAAATTCAAATTAACATTCGAACTGCACTATATATTATGCGAGTTATCATCATTATTAAAAATAGAAATGGATTTTGATATAAGAAGTCGAGCTTAAAACCAGTTTGGAATTCTTTTGATATTGTCTTGATACGGCATTTTTTTTTAAAAACTTGATTAATAGACATAATTGTGTTTTATCGCTATAAGATCTTAAATAATAAAAGAAGGATTAAAAATTTTGTCGAAGTTGATGAACTAATCAATACAATATATTAAAATTATAACGATAAGCATTGGTAATGACGACTTACGAACAAAGTCATAAAAATTAACCAGAACTAATCTTGTAAAAATTTACTTCGTATGGCAACAAGGCACAAATAAACTTCGTACGGCAACAAGGCACAAAGACTACAAAGACTTATTCACTAAAGTCTAGTCATAATAAAAATTATATCAATATAGTTTGAATGTGCGTAGATGATATTTTAATTTCCTTTTATACAATACCAGTATTGCAATTACATGCGTGTGCGATTTTAATTGGTTAAATGTTATGACTAAGTTATGACCTATTGTCTTAGTCATATGACCTCGGTCATAACGGTCATATGACCATTGGTCATAACGTTATGATCTTATGACTTTATGACCATAGGTCATATGACTATATGGGGTGTCTTCAATTAAAAGGGCCCATTTTTACATTTTTTTGAAAAATGAGTTTTCGTTAAATTCATATAAATTTTGACATGATTGACTTTTTTTAATTATAAATGAAAGTCGAATTACATAATAAAAAATCAAGATAATGTAAAAAGAAAAATTACATGAGGCTGCGTAGAGCCAACACGTCACGAGTTTACCCGATAGTCACCTGCCGTCTTTAACCAATCAATATCGTGAAATTTGATTGATCCCGGATCAGTCCGAAAATCAAAACAAATAATTAAACTCAAATATCTCAAAATAAAATATATGTAAAAATGGGCCCTTTTAATTGAAGACACTCCATATGACCAAGGTCATATTAAAATTTTGTTATGATTTATGTCATATTCCATCACTGGGTAATTGTACCCCCAAAATTGGTATTTATACCCCCCAGCCCAGATTCCGACCCTTCCGACCTAGTCTGTGTAATGTAGTACAAACAAAGATCATGTGACTTTTATATATATTACACAAAGGCCCAGTGCATTGTTTTTGCAAAAATAATTTTTGGTTACACACCGCTAATGTCGTGTAACATTACACAAGTCTAATTTTGGTACCCTAACCAGCATTAAGCTTAATGCTGGTGGGCACTATCATGATAAAGACCCGGCGTGGCTAGAAATAATTCCGGCCCACCCTAACCCTAAATCTAGTGGTACCCTAACCCGGCATTAAGCTTAATGCTGGTGGGCACTATCATGATAATGCCCCCGGCGGGGTTAGACATAATTCCGGCCCACCCTAATACTAAATTTAGGAACCCTAAAAACTAATTGTTCGAAGCAACATCCAATCACAATACACATACTGGTTACACGACATATGCATCTAGTATATGTACTGTAATTGGATATTGCTTCGAACAATTACATCAGCAAATTTAATAGGACGAAATATAGCGCAATAATTTACAAAGTGTAATAACAACGCAATATTACGTAATAACTTTCGCAATATAGCGAAATATAAAATTATTAAATATTACGTAAGATTATTACGCAATATTATGCAAGAAATTACGCAATATAACTTAGAATAATTCAAAATAATTCGAAATCGATTGAGATAAATTACTATGAACAAAGAGTACAAAATAATTCGAAATAATTCGAATTATAATAAAAT